>JANEYF010002377.1:112500-275000 GCA_029963845.1 Rhamnusium bicolor | reverse complement strand
CTCATAAAACCAACAATAGAAATTGATATTTGATGAAATTACACTGGGTTTTCTACTTGAGAAATCGTTCTTATTTATGCATTATATTTAAAGAAGAATATAGAAAAATATATATATGAAGAACGAAACAGCAATTAGGTCTGATATGAATTCAAAAAGATACCATGAACTTCCATACAGTATTATTTATTATACTCATTTTTCAAGAATAATGCTACTCCTATAATAACAAAGATATAATCGGAAAATATTAGCAAATATTTTTTATAGAGACCTTATTTTATATTTTTTACGAATTGGAGTAGGTCAACATATTACTCGTACCATAATTTTGTAAAGATAGTGAATATGTTGACCACTGAATAAGATGGGATGCTGTCACAAATAAAATGATATATGGTTATGAATATCACATGAAAATATATTGTTCACAATGAGACTGAAAGCATCCAGCAAAACGTAAATCATCCAGATCCAGATATTGTCATTTGTTTGTTATTTATTATTCGTAATTACAGTAATAGAAGAACAAAAAATGCAAATCTACGCTTTAAGGGATAGACGTATAAAGATGAGCTGGACTTCGTTCAGAAAATGTGTCGCAATATTGGTAATTCAGCAAGGAGTAACAGACTAATTAGTAATATGCAAATATATTACATTCAAGATAATAAAAGAGGTACGACTTTAATATTATTTTATTTAATAAGTGATAAAAGTAAAAATTACTATACAGTGTGTTTTCTAAGTGATGTCGAAAACTTTGAAAGGCCAACTCTGCAAGGAAGCACTCCCGCACCCATGTTTATAGGATTTTTTTCTTTACAATTGTCCAAGGAATCACCCCATGAAGTTTTCTGCATCAATTGGAAAGCACTGTAAATAAAGAATAATTTTTAATAATCAATTATAGACTTGCAAAAGTAATGATAGTAACAATCTATCACTACGAGGTTAATACAAATATTAGTTTTTCGAATATTGTCATACTCTCATAGAATGTTGCTTTATTAATTGAGAGCATATTTTCCACGAAACCGTCATTGACAAATTCCAAAAAGTTGTTTTACATCCAGTATCAATCAGGTGCATTGGGTTTTTTTTAACAAATAACAGGTTTCTAAAATATTCTTGTACATATCTTTTGTTTTAAAGTTTTTTTTTGTAATTGATATATTACGTATTAAATATTTTTGCAATATTAACGTTTTGAAACATTGTCTTCAGAAAAATATAATGCAGTAAATAATAGCGAGGAATACTTTTTCTGTGACAATCTATATTATAACAGAAATGCGTAATTTAGCAAATTCTTTTACACGTCTATTACAGTACATCTTAGTTGTGTAAACATTGTAATCCCAAATAACGCTCTAGCCTTATTAAAGTCTCCTGATAACAGTTTAGTTAAACCGATACATACAACGACCAATAAATATCAATTTGAACAGCTGAGCCTCGATTATTTTAAAGCTGCTGCAGGAAGTCATCCTGTTAAGTGGCTTTGCTTATTCCCCACGCTGCAGCGGTTCTTGTATCAATTATATTATGCAGCATACCGCAAGGAATTCTGTAACTGAGAATGATCAATTCACTAAAGTACTTCATTATACAATAAGAAGGAATTTGCGTGTTCGTTTGTAGCAAATGTATAAATATTTGTTAGTGGTAGGTTGTAAATAATTGTTACAGAGTGATTCTAAATTGTACGTCAGTTTTCGGGAACGCATTTCAGAAAATAAGACAATAAGTGTAAATGAAGGGAAAAAAAATAGAATATAATTTATACAAATATTTAAGAAATGTCAAATTCATGCAAATGAATTAATAATACAGTATAAACAAATACACGAACTACATACGTGAAGCAATAAATAACAAAATTTACAAATAACAAGTATAAATATGAAAACAACGTTGAGGCAGAATATTAAAAGAAGTTCAAAATAAAAATGCCAAAAATTACAAAAGCAACAACAGTAAAAATAATACACATAGGATAATATACAATTATCTTACACCTTACTATGAATTCCTGAATGGTGTAGCAGTTTTTATTTTTTTCAAGAAGGAACAGTTTTACAGCAGTCTTAAATTTAATAATTGTTGAGAGATATTTAATATTTTAGGTAACAGGTTATACAACTTACACCCGTTAAAATAAAGGATTTTTTGGCATAAAGCAGTCATTTTTTTTGTGATAAAAGATTATTCTATTCCTAGTATGATACTACGATCCAATCTTTTTAAATTTCGATTTGTTTTTATAAACAAAATAGGTTATTTCGTAAATATCTAGAGGTCAACTACTATACCATTAAAGAGCCACTCTGCATAATTCACTATACTTTGAGTTTGTCATTGGATGTAAAGCACGTTTCTGAAGTAAAAAAACCGTTGTAATTTTAAGTTTCCATTCCCTAATGGACTATATATTTAAGAACTGAATGGAAAGAAGCAAAATATAGTTGTCATAAAATGGATAAAATGCATTGCTTAGATGCTATAGCTAAAGCATAACAGATTTTAGACAAGTTGATACCGATGACTACCCTTGAGGGTGACAAGCTGGCGAAGTCAGAAGAGCGTCAGAAGAGGCCCTAGCCAGCAGGGTCCATCAGCCAGGACCCAGGGAGGTTGGCCGAAATCTTCGGCACCGCTCACATTTGTGAGTGGGGCCGTTCGTAAAGTAAGCCCCTGCATGAGGCCGGTCCAGGTCTACAGCGATGACTAGAGTAAAAAGGCAATAATCCTGCCTGGCTCCAGCATCCGAGACCGTCATCAAGCCAAAATGATATTGGCGCGGTACAGATAGCACTGCCAATTCAAAAATTTTAAATATGCTAGGTGAAAGACTAATAATTCCTCTATAATTTATTACTAGATAAGGATCATATTCTTTGTTTGTGGTAAGAAGTTACTAATCTTTCGAGATATATGCCTTGCTCTAAAGAGAGATTGATTATATAGTAAAGGAGTGATTATATACATATACACCAATCTGTTTTACCAGTGAATTGGATATCTCATATGTAGCGCCCTCAATCGATTATTAAATTTCAGGGACGAATATACTCGCAACAGGGATTAACACATATTTAAATCCAAAATAAAGCGGTACAAATTTTTATCAATTAATTTAACTTTTGATGTTCTCATAAAATGAATCCATTCTTTTTACACGTTACAACTAAATAACGCAGTCTCTACAGCAAAATAAACAGCAGATGAATATATCGCCAATGTGCAACAAAATTAATGCAGAAATTGTTTCCGAGCTGCAAGATAACCACGTATGCTTAGTGTAGTTGAAACCGTCGACGCTAGTGGTCAAAACATGTATTGGTTGGGAGGATGGATAAGACAGTGGCAATACCAGCCCGCTTAATATCAACAAAGGTGTTAGAACTCACAAATTTAGAAACGATATGTGAATGTGTGGATAACAGTTTTAACACACTATGGAGCGACAATTATGAAAATAATAAAGAACGTATCTTACTAATTGTAAAGGATGCAGCTTCGTTTATGAAGGCTGCTGAGCAGCGCTTAAAATACACTTGTTTTAATCAGGTACATGTTCCTGAAGACTTTTGATTTTTTTAATTTGTGAAACAATTCTAATATATCTTTCTCTGTAAAGGGTCGTAAGAATAATGAATAGCAATTGAAATTTTTCAGATTAAATTCAAAAAAATGATAGTCAGTTCTAGAGGGTAGATTAGAGTTACTGTATTTGGGACCTGATATAGAAAATTTGATAAATAAATATATCTGCACATTCACAAACTTTTAAAATTCCACTAGTATCTCCTACCTGAATACAAATGAATAGTTTTTGTAATGTATCATGACTCATCAGAAGGTTCTTTTTTTCTATAAAACAATTGGTATTAAACCATCTCCATCATTTTCATTAACTTCCACCCAAACTGCCCCGGTTTAAAACCAGACTGGTCGACGTGTAGGGAATAAGTAGAACTTCGCTCATCATCGTCCTTTTAAAGGATGTAAAATTATATTTTCCGTGTATCTACAATGTGACAAACTCGTGGTAAAGAATTGAATAAAATATTGAGATATTTGCCAATAAATTATTTGTTTCCGAATTTTTTGAAGGGATTGAAAGAAAGAAAGAAATTGGTGAATTAATTCACATGTTCATTTAAGAAACAAGCTCAAAAATACATTTTCTATCAACTCTTTCAGTTTTACAAACGACTTATGAGACATCCTATACAGTAAAGGCAATTTCTCGTTTAATACTTGAATCGGCAAACTTGTGAAGAATATTGAAAATAATGTTAACATTAAACTTTTTGAATAATATAAAAACTAACCGTTTATAAAAAAGTTTGTATGTGGAATATATAGAAATTGGTAACAACTTATCGAATTAAAACACAATTGTTTCCAGCTACTACACAATGATGTTAGTCACGTACAAATTGGTCGTTGAGGATTTTTTCCCATTTGACGAGGGACCGAATAGGAAGGTTATTTATTTGCTGATTACTTTCCACCGGGAAGTAAATAACAAACTTCTCTCCACCAGGGTTTTTTTTAATTAAAAGGAATCTCAATACAAACACCAGAGGTATTAAAATGTTTTATTCTTGTAGTATTTATTTCCAATTTGTTGGTTGATTTATCTTCTAACGTTTTCCCTTATTCTCGAGATTTACAATTTACTTCCAAACCAAGAAGTTATTTTCTTCACTTGATGAAATACTCTCTTGTTGTTTGTTTTTGTTCTTATTTTTCAAGTTGACCATGGAAAGTGGAGTGAAGTATTTTTACAAAAATAAATAGAAATTTGTTCCCACTTTCTTTGGGTATGAAGTCATTGCCTAACAAATTATTTATTTCTTAAATTATTTTCTGCGCCAATAGAATTACTCAGAGATTTTTTTTTGAAAAATATTTTTGCCTATCCAAAAAATGCCACCTAAAACAATATTAACCTGAAAATGAAATTATTAAATGTTCTAGGACGAAAAGTAGCTTTCGGTCGGTAAAGAGTTATAAACAAAATAATGATCAATATTTAAACAAATGAAGCAAGCTGTCATGTCAAAATAAATATAATAAATAAATATTGTTATTTTCGTCTTACAATCGAATAAAAAATATGTTTATCGTGCTCCTACGGCTTAGCCTCGTCCGGCAATGTTCCGTAATTGTACGAAAAACTTCATTTTTTTGTCCTTGTGTCATAAATAACTATTATACAGGGTGTCCCATAGTGAAGTACCTTCCTTCAAGTGGGTGCCAGAATTATAAAAAATTTGTTTTGTATATAAACATATGCTTTAAATCGGTTGATCAGGGAGCTACAACCCCTTAAGGGGGTAAGTAAAACATAGTTATTTGCCAATAAATTCAAACCGTCTTAAGTTGCAAAAAATTAAATTTAAAACAATTAATTTAATAATGTATACATATTTTATCAAATTTGTATCTATTATGATTTGTTGGGGTAGTTACAAGGGGGATGAGGGTGAATTTTCACTATAATTTTTTGCTGGCTTTGAATCTGCGCGGCGTACAGTGGACGGAAACGCCAAAAAGCTGGCCAAAATGAAAAAAAGTGAAGATTTTTTTTTGAAATGGAAACGTTTTAAATCGTTGTAGTGGTACCCCTAGCATTAGAAACGACCGTTAATACCGATCCGGGTTCACTACCTGAGCGAGGAAATTACTTATTATGCCACCGTGCAGTACGTCACTTCGGCAGCTCGCAACTCTTCAAAAATCGATAAATTTTGTCTGCAGCGTAAAAATTCTCAGTGGAGTTTTCTGTGTCATAAAAATGGATTCTGCATCAGAAAGTAAGTACAATTAAAATATCTCAGTATCAGATCAGTTTATTTATATGGTAATTAGTAAATAATTATCGAAGTGGAGTGCATTTTTGTACATGCAACGATTCATAAACTCCACAAAAAAAGCCATAAGTTACGCGGTTGGTGATGGTTGGTCTTGAAACTTATTGGAATGTGTTCAATGAACATTTTTTTCGAAGGTGCATAAAAAATTAGCTGCATCTTTTTGCATCTTTGCGAGATATTGACCAAATTGTGCGCGAATGCACGGATGCATGCACATTCGTGCACCATAAAGTGGGCTCCTTTTGAATGCGTTCTCATGAAATGAGAACGTCATGCGTTCTCAACTTATGCGTTCAAAGTCATTACACATTTTTATTCCATTCCCCCAGATCCTAATTTTCCCGAAACAAATGAAACACATGAATTCGCTTCAATTCAATAATAATTTTTGAACTATGTATATATTTTTGACCGTAATTTTTTTTGAAATTCTATATGGGATTCTTCATCAGCGACCCAAAAAAACTGTATACAAAGTTTTGTAAAAATGCAGCGATAATTGGCGATTTTTGGTATGTTTTAGGGGGGATTTCATGGCCGCCATTTTGTTTTTTCAAAATTCAACTTCGGATTCTTAATCAGCGACACAAAAAAACCCTGTATGCACAATTTCAGTAAAATAGCTCAATGCCTTTATATTTTGGCCAGCTTTTCGGCGTTTCCGTCCACTGTGCGGCGCACGAAGTTGTCAGCTGATGTCCGTGGCAAATGTTATTTAAGCTAGCTTGGCGCATCGTACTTAAACAAATTCCCTCCGTTAATTTATATAAACAAATGTTTATAAAATATTCTGAGGCTGGGAATCGCTTTCTCATAATTTTAAAACTTTATTTCCGAAAAGAATAATTTAAAACGTACTAATATTTAAAATAAATTAGCTGATAACTTATCCCGTAAATTATTACAACAAATAGAAACATCTTTACCGTTAAGAAATGTTTTTTCAAATAATTTCCTTATAATGAAAAATTGTCGCCTCATATTGCACCCAAATATCAAAAATGAACCATGTTATGATATCCAATGCTTACTTGGAAAATTTTCATTATACAATGAGTTTCAATGATTATTAATTTTAAATTAAAAAAAAAAATTGAAATAAGTCCGCCATATTTGAAGGTAATGTTAAAAATTTTGATTTGGTATATAGATAATTTCATGCATTAGAATATGTTAAAACATACAGGGTGTTCCATTTAAAAATTCAAAATTGTTAAAATTTCCGGTGAAACCGGAAGTGACATTGATAATAAGCCCATTTACTTCTCATACGTGAGTTGTAAAGTTTAAAATTCAATTCCAATTTTAAAAAAAATTGCGGGCTGATGCATGATCTCGTTGACACCCGTTATAATTACAAGGAATAGGTATATTTCAACAATGTATTTAAATAGCCAATTCAGTACTCAGTTTTGTTATATTTATGTTTCAAATAATTAAAATAGTTCTGTTGCATATTTAAAATGTTTGATACGCTCCGTAATTAGAATTCTCTTCATAAAGGAGAGCAATGAGCATTATTCTAGCAAACAGGCGTAAATGCGTACTTTTACCAAGGTGCAGACAAATTACTAGTATAGAATAGTCATTGTTCATACTCAGTATTCAGTATGCATTTGTGCTTGCAGATAACACTTTATCTCTAATTACAGTTGCTACTCGTATTGCAATCTGCAGGGGCGTATCCAGGTTGGGAAAGGCGCATACTTCGTTTACTGGTCTTTCTTGAAGATGACATTGATATATTTTTACTGGTTTATTTTAATACTTTCTCTGAAATAGTGTATTCAATAATAATAAAACAGTTTTTAACTTGTAATGATGAAAAATATTTATTCATTTATAAAATAAAAAAGATTGCAAGAATTTTTACAAACAAAAAAATAATTTTTTTTTTCAGTGACATAACAGATTTACAGGGGTGAAACTAAATGTTTAAGACTTCGAACTTTATACTGTTTTATTAAATTAAACTGTTGCCAATATTTTAATATATTTTTTTTTGTTATATTAAGTACCTACTTAGTTTAAACAATATGAATTGCAATAAAGTCTTTATATCATTTCCAGAAAAGGACACAAAACATTGCTACCCTTTTTATCCTCAGTCACCTACCTTGCAGGATAGAGTATGTGATCACAGAACTACTGTGCGTGGGGATATAACAAGTCGATACACTACTTAGCCCGGATAAGTTAATGAGTGTAATGACAAAATAAGAACTAGCTCAGAACTCATGGCGTTTATACCCAATTTTTTTGAATTTCAATACAATTAATTATTTACACTATTTAAACTTTCACTTACCATGAATTATTCGATCTCATTATAAGGTGGTGTTTTAAAATAAAATATCAAATTCAGCAACTACGAGACAGACTATATTCTTACAAATTTCATCAAAGAGAATAACACATATAAAAACTATTTACATTATCTTATGATAACTGTGCTTCAAATACTAATAATAGTACTTACAAAGGACACAACCCATATTCACAGTGTATAACAGACATTAAGACAAGGTTTCAATACCCTGAATGTAGCCACACTGAAAGTTCACAGCGTATTTACTTTGTGACTCAGAAGGTTAAGGTTATCATTAACATACTTATGCTAAATAAAATGCTGTTGATATTCCCTTATCATAAAAATCAACAAAATATACATTTACCAGCTACCAGCTCATAAAGGTAGGTACTCCTCAAAACTCTTCCTCGTTTTTTTACCTGGACTTAGAATTCACATGGTGTTCACGTAGGTACGTAGGCTCTTCAGTCTTACGCGTGCGAAATGACAGACCGCGCCTCCGACGTTCAGAACGATACAGACTCTCAGGCTTGCAGAACGATATAAAATTCACCTCAGGCATGCAGAACGATCCAGATTTCGCCCCAGGCATGCACCCTAAAGAAATACGTTTGAATTACACACGACACCTACACCTACTGGAAACTCAATAATGTACCTAAACACAAAACAAAAACAATAACTATAATTTGACGAACTATGTACCTCAAATACAGAGGGTACAGGTGTCTTCCAATTTCTCTAGTAGAAGTTAAATTTGAGAATAAATTCCTGATATACCTTTCGGATGACCGTAGATTAATCTTATGGAAATTATCCTTCGCGATCAGGTAGTCGGCGTATTCCACGATGAACGACAAAATACCGAAAAGGTGATGACTTGCGCAATGGAATACAGAACCAAAGGAATTATTGGTTGCCTATAGCTTAGTGATATTTCTAGCACTAAATAACAAATACAGAACGAGATTTCCGAGGTATAGATTTATGATATTTTGGAATGTAACAACATATGTATATAAAAACCATATCTACACAAAAATATAAACAATTCACATCTAACCAGACACGTTAAACTTTTTAAGTTCGTACATTTTGTTTATATTTTCGGTGATACCCATCTAAATGAATATAAATGAAGAAGGAAGATAAAGTTTTGATTTCTTACAGTTCAGTTTATTTGCAAATTAGTTTCGGAACTACTTGTATCCCGTCTTCATTCGATACATAACAAATTTCCATCAATTTACATGTCATGTTAAACAAACAAATTACACGTAACATTTACTGTCTATCTTCTTACGCATCAGATGATTTGTCTTCTGTGCACAAAAATATGGCATCATTAAAAGAAATTCCAGGTCCAATTTCATAAAATTTTAAAAACCTTTTCAGATATTGAATCAACAATTATTACATTTTTAATAATACACGACAAAAATTTTCGCATCACTTAAAATGTACCATAATCAAGTTTGATGTCAATTTATTTCATTTTGTTGGATTTGGATGATCTTTTTTTGTGTTATAGGCTGACTTCAGAAATGTAATTGCCACCGATTTTATAGTAAAAATTCAGTTTTACTTGCATACATCTTTCAATAAAAATGCTAGTTGTAACGTGATTTTCGTTCGTGATTTGACAAATCTAAAAAATATGATTACAAATCTTTCCAAAACCACCTATTAAAAAATGTAGAACCGGGCTATGCAACGAAAGAGTGGAATCAATTTATCGGAGGACCTTCAAAAATATCAAAAAATTGCAATAGACTTTTTACAAAACATGGTTTTAATAATTCAAAAATGATTTATTCTTTTAAACATCCATAAGCGTAAAAGTTTCAAAGAAAAAGAGGGTTCGTGTTCTCTCTATCTATGCCAATGGTCATACTTCTGACATATATTTTTCCTTATTTTTTCAGATTCCACCTAACACAAATGACTACCAACTGTGGAATAAATGGATTAAAAAATGTAAATGTTATTCGACGAAAACATTTATCAAATAAAAATTTCAACATCCTTTATCTAAGAAGCTAAGCGCTTATGAAAAAAAGTTCATAACGCAAAAAACACTTATTTTTCTATCTACAAACTACTCAATTTTCTATATTTTAAACGGTTACACCCTGTATAGAAGATAAATCTTATGATATGTAAGTACAATACACAAATAAATGGCTATATTTAATTGTAATTAAAATAGAGTTTTGTTTTTCTAATTAAAAAAGCCGTTATATCTAGCCACAGATACACGTACATCTATCTATACCTTCTGTCGTGTGTATTTTAGTTCAGATAAATGCCATAAATGATATGTGGATGCTTTTGAAAAATAAATTTGCGGACGTCTGCACCCTACAACCTTTGACATTATCTAACTACCAATCCTGATTTGATGTCACAAACTCTTCAGCAGCTCAGCCGTAGATCGTCTTGACATGGGCGTGGGTACGACAACTATAATTTTATATTAAAGCGTGGTAGGCCGCTTATGACCAAAACTACTTGCTATTTTTCTTTTACAAACTTGCAAGTATATTATTGTCCAGCTTATTGTATTGACATTAAAAATTTATAAACGACAATATTTTGTTAAGCAGACAATAATTGAATCACTTTTTAAAACAGTTATTGTATAAAAGTCGCATTTTGATGTTTTAATATAGTTAAAGAAAATTTTTTTGTCATTAACATATCTTCTTTCAATATTAAACAGTAATTTAGAGTGACAAAATATAATATATAGGAAAATGCGAAGAAGTTAAGTTAAGGATGTTATTATTCAAGTTATGCGGCAGTTTGATGATAAGCTTTTCTTACACTTTCTGTGAAGTGGTTTAATTATTTCCATCTTAATGAACAAATTTATGTTTCAATATTTTTTTGACTTTTTATGTTAGGTGCAGCTATTTTACAAGAAATTTCTTTCTTCAGTTCAGATATCGCTAATTTGGTTTCAGATAGTAAAAATTTAATTTAGGTGGTTGTCTAAAGGCGATTACATTAAAACACAGTAGGTTTATGAAATAACTATTTAATTTGTCTTTAATTTTTTATTTTTAATTTATTTATTGATAAAAATAATTTAATAATTTAGTCATTTTCAGTAGTGCTACTTTGAAACAGTTTTTTTCCAGTTCATTAGGAACCTAAAGCTGATACACTGGCAAACTTATTTGATTGAAATAAATCTTATACAATACGAATAATATTGCGTAGAATAAATTTTTATACAAACCCCAAAAGCCAAACAAATTTAATTCGTTCGCGAGTAAAATCGAATAAATTTTCAAGTTTATCTTTTATCGAGTTACAATCAAATTTCCTTAGACGAAAGAAGAGCTGTGACTGGTTTCAAACTCCATGTGGAAATATTTCGCTTAAAATACCTATATTCTTGCTTTTAGTCAGAGTAGGAGTAATGTAATCGTCAAAAAATATAAAACAGGGATGCTTACAAATACTGATGTTACCTTAAAAGACCGTAGAGGATATTTTTAGACGATTTTCTAAAAGTGTCAGTTGGTCTGATGTCAATGCTAATACATTTAAACTCGGAAAATTGCTAAAACAATTTTAATACATTTATTTACTAGCACAATCGTGTCATTTTTCCTGTGCCACTTGTGTTTTCTTTGTTAGAATCTTTATAGCAATACAGGACTAGCAGCGGAAGAATTCTGATATATTTTAAGTCTTTAAAGAGTTTATTATTTTTATACACTGAACTGATTCTGCGGTTGGCTCCTTGTGAAACATATTCCCTATACTCTTGACAAAGGCCTAAAAAGCCGAAACACGTGTAGAGTTTCTAATATAATATTTTTGAAACATTAA
This sequence comes from Rhamnusium bicolor, assembly GCA_029963845.1. NCBI lineage: Eukaryota > Metazoa > Arthropoda > Insecta > Coleoptera > Cerambycidae > Rhamnusium > Rhamnusium bicolor. Next base: position 262,955 of record JANEYF010002377.1, on the reverse strand, counting down.
AAAGCAAATTTCTTTCATATATTTAAAATTATTATTTTTATTTTAGATTACCTATTTTAAATTTTGTCAAATGTTTCCTCTAATCATGGACTCAATTAGCCATAGGTAAACACTTTGGTAGTTATATATAATATTTTCCAATTTGGAATAATATATTTTTTCAATACAAATATTAAATAAATTTTAAAGATCTTATTGTTCATTACGATTTAGTCTATTATTCGAGATATGCTACTAGGTAATTTCATTCATTAATGGAAATAAAGATAATTAATCAGCTTAAATTTAAATATTTATAGTAGGATTAAATTTTTGTAGTTTATTAAAGAGTTTTCAAGAATTTGTAACTGAAAATAAATTAGCTTTAACAAGTCTGAGGTGTGCTTACTACATAGGTTATAAGCTGCGAAATTAAAATTAAATGCTTTTATCAGTTCATAATTATCCAAGTTAAATGTATTTTTCTTTAGTAGAGAGAGAATTTTTTTCATTGAAACTTTTAGATTTATTAAACACCTTAACATTTAAAATTCAGCTCAAACGATAGAAATCATAAAAACAATGTTTTGGAACTTTTTTTATTTTATAAATCAGATAATTTAAACAGGAATTTTTCCCCAGTCTAAAATAAGCAAGCGTTATTTTTCTCTTAAACATATCAGATGCAGAAACAACAACATTGTTGTTGAAAAAACTGGTTGTCTCACAATATTATTTTAGATCTAACAAATCATTTGAAAATGTATCCTAACATTTACTAGAATATGTGTATCAGTGCTTGGAAGAAGGTAGGTACGTGTTCTTCTGTCGTTCGATCATTCCAAAACATTGGTTACTGTCAATATGGAGATTTTTTAAAATAAATTAAATAGTGTGGCAGCATTTTCTAACGGCTAAATTCATAATACCTATATAGTTGTAAGTTTGAAAGAGGAAAATTTTGTTATATATAATTCTTCTGGTATTCTTCACGGTCCCATATTAGGCCTACTATTGTTCTGTTCTGACAGTAGTTTACCTAGTCACCTGTCATAATATGATCATGACGATGTTTGCAAGTGATACAGTGGACACCCATGGGCATTAAAATATCGTGTCATTAGCAAAGTGAGTTATTAAGTATATGGTTCCATTATAATAAACTAATTTATACGAAAAAAGAAACTGTATACATAAACTTCTATCTTAAAAAAATCTTTGCCTGAAAGCGTCATTTTTGATAAAAGTGCCGTTAGACTCAGTAAAATTAGTTATGACTTTTGACGATATCCTGGTATAGGTACCTACATCGCCAATGAAATGTTTTGCATATTTAACAACATTCGATTAAAATCCAATCTTATTAAAGTAGGTTTGAGTAACATTATTTTATAACAAGCAATCACATATATATTCATGTTCCATGAGGTTGGTAACTCAATGTAAAAGAAAGTTGCAAAATGTATGCAAGAAAAATACTGTTTTTGTAAGTTATAGAGAAAATTTTTAATTAATGATAGTCCAGAGTGGAGTGATCCTGATCAAGTTTTATTAATAACACTATTGATAAAAAAAATACATACGATTTACTGAATTTTGAGGGTAATTTATTGATCATAGTAGGCCGTGTCTTTTAACTTGTAACGATCCAGTTTTTGATCACTCCGTTTTTGGCATAAAGGAAAACATAAATTTATTTTTGGACCTGTTAGTTATGCAATTTCTAACTTGCATAAATAATGAATGGGTTGTTTATAGCTCTATAGTTTTAATAAATACCTCTATAGCAAGGGGGAATGAAAGAGTCAGAAGTAGCGAGTTGGCTTGAGTAGAAGAACCCGGCCAGATGCGGTCGGGAATGTTGGTTAAGTATAAAGCACAAGTGTGATGATTTATTTTGTACCTAAAAAAGGATTGATTAATGTAAAATCAGTATTGTTTCGTTATATAGTGTGTGTCTTGATACACTCAGTGAAGTGCTAATTTTGGTGTTATGTAGGTAAATTTGTCTCCTATAGACAGGTCTAAGGTGAATAAATACTTGTAAGTACCGCTATTTTTATTTCTACGCCAAGTATTCCAATGAAGGAGCTAACAGTAATGAATTATGTTTAACCTCATGTTACTGCGTGGGGTTGAGCTGTAATTATTACCTTGTCTCAATGTTTTTTTTATCTGTTTGTAATGGTGTTTTTCACGTATAGATGAAAAAATTTACTTTGTTTCGTTTAACTTGTCTCTTCTAGTTTAAGAACTATGACGATCTTATGTAATATTTAATTTTTCGTTAGAATTTGTATGTAACTTGAATATTAGAAAACATTCCACTTGGTTGTATTAATATTTTAGTTACATTTCTATTAGTATAGACACTGATTATGTTTCATTGTTGTAGGAACCAGAGTCGTAATCTTTTACTCAAATATTGAAATTTAATTAATATATGGGGTTATCATGAAGTAAGGGGTCTATTTTAAATTCTTATATAGTTTTAAGAAATTATGCTAGTAGCAGAAAGTAAGCAGAATCTAGTTGCCTCAATAATTGGATTTTAGTGTATCTATGGAAAGAATTGTCGTGATACAAATGTCAAACGAAATAAACGTAATTTAGAGAATTGTTCTCAAAATAAAACTCGCGTAACGTAAATTATAACAATTTCAATATGGATCTGCAAACAAGAATTGGTTTAGTGCAATGTTATTATGAAGGTGGTAAAAATTATACTACTGGATTACGAAAATTTCGTATGAAAATGGGTTTGAGAGCAGGGCCGTGCAAAATGAAGGCGTATCGTAATTTGATTAGCAAATTTGAAAGAACAGGGTCTGTAAAAGACCTTCCGAGGTCAGGAAGACCCAGGATTAGTGATGTCCAAGTTGCAGATGTTCTTCAGGAAAATCAAAACGTAGCCAATACTAATCCGCTAGCAATTAGTAGTGTGAATGCGATATCAAAACGATTAAAAATGCCATACACCACGTTTTGGAAAATTTTACGGAAAATCCTAAAAATGTATCCCTATAATCTGCAACTGCTGTTTGAATTAAAGGACACACATTTTGCTCTTAGGTACGATTTTTCATTACACGTATTGGCTCAGATAGAAATTGAACCCGAATAGTTATCCCGTATTTTATGGACAGATGAGGTCCATTTTTCTCTTAATGGTGGAATTAATACTCAAAACTGTCGAATATGGTCAACAGAAAATCCACATGACATCGTTCAGCAAGACCTTCATGACAAAAAAATCACCGTTTGATGCGGTTTCACAGCTAATTTCATCATTGCTCCATACTTTTTCGAGGAAATACAGAATGGGGAGGCCGTATCTGTAACTGTTACTGGTGAACGATACCTGCAAATGTTAAGGGATTATGCAATTCCACAGTTGCAAAACGAGCACGAAGGAATTGAAAGCATGATTTTTATGCAGGATGGAGCACCTCCGCACATTTACCGACCAGCTAAAGAATTGTTAACTGCGGTTTATCAAGATCGTGTTATAAGCAGACATTTTGCAAATTCATGGCCATCAAGATCGCCTGATATTAACCCAGCGGATTACTGGGTGTGGGGTTATTTAAAAAAATTTGGTGTTTAGAACACGGCCAACAATGCTGGAGGAATTAAAGGTCAGTATTAGAGAGCAAATTCATGCAATTCAACCAGAAATGTTGAATAGTGCTGTATACAATTTGGAGGAACGATTTTTAATTTTACAACAACAAAGTGGAGGTCATATCAAGCATTTGCGGTAACTAGTGTTTGACATCATAAATCCCATTACGTTAGCAACTAGATTCAATTTACTTTTTGTTATTAATTTGATTTGTTAAGAATATATAATAAGTTGAAATATATCCCTTACTTTATAATCACCCGTTATGTTAATTAGTGTATGTGGTATATACAGAAATTTATACGAAACCAAAATAAGCATCAGTAATTATTATGTAGCCTATTTGCTATACATCGAACGTAATGTGGAACTTTACGAGCAAAATAAGTGTTTCCAGTTTAAATCTAGCCTCACTCAAAATAAATTTGATGTTTGAATAACAACACAACGGAAAAAGGTCGATAGTGGTGGAAATAAAAACCAATCTAAACGTATTTATCTGCTGTGACCTTTTTCCGAACTTTCAAAAACAAGTTTTTCGAATTCTATGAATAATTTAAGTTGCTAGGGTATTCGTGTAACAAATTATTGCATGTGAATCTCAAGATACATCGAGGTAATTCAATACAATACACAAATAATAACAATAACAATTAGTTTCCAAACGCAGTTAGTTAGTAGGTGTAACTACATAAAATCATACTATATTATCAACAGTGAACTATCTAAAATAAAAGTGATGTAAAAGTGCAATGAAAAATTAATAACAACCATCAATCTTCTAAACAAAAAACGAAAGAATGTAGTATCGGTGTTAAGATGATAACTGCCAATAAAAAGCACATCGAATAGCCTTGATATAATAAATCAATTTAAGCAATTAACCCAGGACTGTCTGACAAGTCTCGTCCATTTCCAAAATTAAAAACAGCACCAGCAATACATATCAAATATAATGAATAATGGATGGTGCGAATGGAAGATTTGAGGGAAATAATGATTCAGTGATAGGCTCTGCAATGTTAGAAGCAGTATTGTACATTCAAACATAAAAATATAATGGGTAATATATTAACCGTATACATTAGCTACAAAATATACAAGGTTTTAGATAGTTTTTAAAAGCAAATAAAATTAATTAGTTTGAAAATATCAAACTACAATTAATTCAGGTTATGTGAAAATATCTGATAGTTTTTTTTGTGAGGATTTCGGTCAGGTATAACTAATTTTATTATTTTTTCTAACGTTTCGGTTTATTACACCATCATCAGAGAACTACAATTAATATATTTTAAAAACATAGTTATGGTTATTTGACATCACAATTTACGTATACAAGATAGACTGCAACGACTGTAATGGTACTAATATAGGCCAATCTAAAGAATAGCTACATAAAAGAGTATACACTCACAAATATAGCGTAAAACTCAATACCAAAACAAGACACCACTAGCCAAACACGCCATAGAACAAAACGACCGATTTAATTTTAACAACATACAAATATTAGAAAAAGAATCTAACTATAACCGAAGAAACATACATGAAATGCTGCAAATAAAAAGACTGCCACAGGTACACTCTCCAACAAGAAATTTGGAAATAATCAAATACTTGGCACATGTATAAACATGTGCTTACTCACCTAAATTTTCTCGGAGTGCAGTGTAGCTTCTTGCTTACGGCAGCTTTTCGTCGGTAAGAGCAGTCGGGAGTAAGGAGGGTTAAAATTGAAACAAAAACATGGTAGTGACTAAGGGCGCCACGTAACTTAAAAAAAATTGATTGTTTCTTAGTCTTGCAAAAGTTACGGAATACAAAACTTTGTTCCAATTCGGTGTTAAAGAATTATATAACACTATACATGTGTAAAGGAAGGTTAGGTTGATTAAACATGAATGAGCAAAATAAAAAAAAAAATTTGATAAAACAAAATTTCGTGTAATCTGTTCACCAATCTTTCTAATTGACACTGATTTTTTTTCCATAAATAAAAAGTACAAAAAAAAAAAATATTTGGTTCTTTGATCATTAACTAATTACGCTTTAGGCATCCCCCCATAGTACTATGAGTCTGCTCATCAGCTCACATAAGCAGTTGGTAATCTAATATAATAAGTAACATGCGCTCTGGCAGAGCAATTAAAAATATCCAAGTAAATAAAAATAAAAAAAATTAATAATAAATTAAAAATCTGGCCTTTCAAACTGTCGAGGATTCTTCCTCTCTCTCTAAATGCGGGTTAGCAATGGCAGTAACGTTAGTCAGTCCTTCCTTTGTTCACCCAGTGTATACCAATTCATAAAAAAAATAAGTCCCCTTATGGAAGGGTGAAATCCTAATCAGCTTATTCGCTAAAAAGCACAGTAATCTAGAACGGTAACCTAGTATGGTAACTAGCACTGTAACCTAGCACGGTAACCTAGCACCCTAAAATTAAAGCAGAAATTATCATCTGAATTTAGCCCCAAAAAAAACATTAAACTCACCTTCTTCTGAAGGGTTGCTACAAAAGAAACAATTGTGGGAACAAAAAAAACACCCACGTAGGAGATTAAATCTCAGGTACTCAATTGTGTGACTACAATAAAAAAAACGTTCATTATAAATAATTATCTAGTAAATGAATTACTTACGAAAAAAAACTTTGGTAACACTTTCTGGATTTTCACAAAAAAATTTTTGATACCATCCAACTTCCAGAGTTGCAGCAAATCGAGATACAATAATTCGAACTAGGAAAGTGTAGCTTTGAATTAATTTATATGAAGAGCCAAATAAATGAAAAATGTGTATCACATCTGAACCCACAGCTAATCACTAGTCATCTGCCATCAACATGTCTACCCGGAAGGTATATCAAAAAAAGTCCTTCCTGAGAGGACATTATTTAGTACTCTCAGTGTAGTTTTGTTGGTACCAATGGATTATTATAAAACCTATACTAATGTCACTCGAAAGCTATACAACCATGTAAAGAAAAGATCCTTAATAATAATCAAATATAAGTATCTGCCAAGAAATACTTTTCGAAGAAGTTCTGAAGGAACTAGCCACGTACCAACATTTACAGGTAAGTAATTAATGTACTACTTAATAATACAAGTCCTAAAACAAGTAGTGTCCTTTATAACCTTTATTTATTTTCAGGATATTTTCTCAATGAATTCCACAGAACTTAATGTTGCAAGTAGGAATGTTTCAAAATAGATAGAGGAAAGTGTTGAGAAAACTTTTAGAACGTGGTGGACAGCTCAAATAACCACTCATTTAGGAAAATCACTGTTTACTGTTTGGATCTCAAGATGACCAAATCGTGATTAGAAGTCGATATTATTTAAATATATTATTATACCAGTTTGCAAAGTAGGTGTTATAATGTTTTCTTTGCATGTTGTTTATGTTAATTAGATATTGGCAGTATTTAGTGATAATAAAAAAAAATAAAAAAACTGTTTTCTTCCATTAAAAAGTTCCCATTTCGTTAAAAATTTAACGGCAACCAACAATACACTTAAGGTGTTTTGTGAGTTGTATTTAACATTTAATCAATGTGATTGATTCATTCTTTAAAACAAACAAAAATATAACCTTATAAAAAATTAAACCATAAATTTAAACAGTAGCATTTTGAATGCTACAAGACATAATGTACCCCAATGATTGGGGTATATTACAACATGAAATCAATATTTACATCTTACCGATACAAAATAATAATTCTTGAAATAAAATATCTTATTGTACAGGGTGTTAATAAATAACATGTACATACGTAAGGGGGTAATTCTTTGGCTTCATGACTGAAACTTTATATAAACATAAGTCCGCAAACGCTTCTTTACTGATCTACAGGGTGTTGAAATTTGAAGATTTTTTTATTTTTTTTCTCGGTAACGGTCGCATATACGGAAAAACTACAAGAGACCAAAAAGTTTCTAAATAGTACAAAAAATTCATATTGTATTTTAGAATCTACCAGCGGCGCATTGAAAAAAAGTTCAGGGGAAGAAAACGGGGCATGACTCCTGAAAAAAAATCTCCCTGTAGATTCTCACAACCATTTGGCATGCCCAATAATGTAAGCCCTACAACGTAACCTATATTCTAAATTTGAACTAAATATCTCAAAAACTGCAGCTATAAAAAAAAATAAAAAATCTTCAAATTTCAACACCGTGTAGATCAGTAAAGAAGCGTTTGCAAACCTATGTTTATATAAACTTTCAGTCATGAAATAAGCCAAAGAATTACCCCTTGCGTATGTACATGATATTTAGGAACACCCTGTATATCCACTATTTAAGCAGAACACCTACAGTAAATCATATCTATACATTTCATGTTATCTCTGTAACATAAACAAAACTTTAAGAGCTTGCAAACCATGTTAAAATATCTCAGTTGCGTTAAAACAAACAATCCAATAATATGTAACAAAATGTAAAACAAATACCTAATAATTAATAGTGTAAGTAAATTGTGATATAAAATAACCATAACTATGTTTTTAAAACATTATATTAATTGTAGTTCTCTGATGATGGTGTAATAAACCGAAACATTAGAAAAAAATAATGAAATTAGTTATACCTGACCGAAAACCTCACAAAAAAAACTGTCAGATATTATGTGGAAAAAATATTTTTGGGTAGTTTCCAATAAAAAATATATTTTTTTCTACGATTATCAAAGTAGACAATTTTAAAACAGTTTTGATTGTGTAAAGTAGACACTTTTTTGAGGTTGTATAATAATGGTTATTTATGATACAAAGATGAAAAGCTCAGGTTTTCGTACGATTGCGGAAAATTGCAGTTTGGCAACCTTATACTCGTAAGTAAGAAAAACATTTTCGACCATGTGTCATACACTATTTTTTATTCGATTGTTAGAAGAAAATAATAAAACTTGTTTATTACATTTATTTTAATAAAATTAAAAATCTGGTCGTAGTTTATGGTATCCATTATTTTGTTCATAATTTTTAATCGTCCGAAAAGTACTTTTCAGTCTGAAAAAGTAGACGCCTGACAACTACGACAAAGAGTAATACCCATTATAAAATGATGGTCTTTTAGTACAGATAGTGAAACTAAAAATCGTCACTTTTCAATACAATCAAATAAACACAAATATTAAGAAGTGTTTGCACACCTATCTTAAAAATACAACAATATATTCGTCACCTTCTAACTAATAGATAAACGAAAAGACGGATATATGAGTAGCATTACCGTTAGAAAGTGAGAGTAATAGATATATTATCTTATTTTTAACCTAAGATATGTTAAACCTCCCTCTTTTATTGAAAAAATCACAACAATTTGCCACTTCAAACATTTTTATGAATGTTTACCTAATAAATTTATGTATATGATATTATTACTAACATTATTATATATCAGCAGAAGTAGAATGTAGAAATAACATTCTAATCTAATATATTATTTGAAATATTATTGACTTTATTTTGTGGAGATTTTTCTTCTTTTTACCCATACAAATTCAGTTAGCAACTTTGTAATGAATCATACATATGTTCATTACTGTAGATTCGGAAATTCCCGTGAGTCTTGTGCTACCGGGCATTTCCTGCCGTCATGTAATGAATCATGCATTTTCATAGTTTCTGCAATTACCGTTTGCCATGTGCTGCTACGCACTTCCTGCCACCATGAAATATGAGACGTCACCAAGGTCATAATTTTGGTATAAATAGAATCGCCGTAGCCAAGAGAATCAATTCAGTTTTCTACTGACAATTAATTACCTTTAGCGCGTTGAGCTGGGTTGTTGAAGGGTCTTAAGCGCGTTGAGCTTGATTCCATTTGATTAGAATTCAGAATCCGACGACGACGCCGTCCTGCCGAATGTCTGGTAGCATCTTGGGGGTTTTTAACACGCTGAGCTAGACCTCCTGGTGATGATAAATAGTCACTAGCCTGGTGACGGCGGTGCAGGACAGTAAAAGTAGTCATTTTACCGTCCTGCACCGCCGTCACCAGGCTAGTGATTATTTATTGCCGTGGGCCTTCAGCGCGTTGAACTGGACCCGCCGTTAGTAAATAATTGCTAAACCAACCGCCGTCATCAGTCCCGTGATTATTTATTGCCATGAGAATTCAGCGCGTTGAGCTGGACGCGCGTGCCGCCGTTAAATAATTACCGAACTTACCGTCGCATCTAGTCTGGATGTTTTCGTCAGCACGTGGAGCTGAAGACTACCGTCGTACCGCTTAATCACCTGAATTACACCCCTCCTCGTAAACTAGTTTCACCGATGTATATATGTAAAAAGAAATTAATAACTTTATACTTGACTTGCTTTAATTATTAGAGAATCTGGTTCTATGTTTATTTGACTTCATGTTTTGACTGAAATAAACTCTGTTATGTACACTGTGGGCTTTCTTATTTACAACTAATCCAGCTATCCGAAAGCAAACACCGTTACGTATTCTGACGTCCAAGCATACATTCTTACATGTTTTAGGCGTCCGAACACCGTTGCAACTTTAACTTTTCTCAATCTCAGTCTCACGAAGATCATCTAAAATTACGCTCCGTGTAACAATTACCTATTTCAAAGAGCTACAGACTGAGAATTTTTAAAAATTAATTTATTTTGCAAATCTCTGTTGCACACGAAAAATCGAAGTTGTTCTTTCTACAAGTTTTGGGCTGAGCGCTGCATATTTTTTGCAAATTTGTGCGGGATTAAATCAATTTTCTATCTTATTAGGAATTGCGAACGTTCGCTGAAAAATTGTATTGGGAATTTTCACGATTAGAAAATACTTCTTGTCCTCTATATCAGATGTTATTCAGTTATTTTCATCTTGATGACATATTTAAATATAAACACATTATGTTTTGTATGACAGATTATGTTTGTTTGATAGATGGTCGAGGGTCAAGCGCACTTGGCTATCACCAAAATGTTCCGGGTTCGATCCCCGATCATGGCAGTGGAATTAACTATGAGAGAGATTACTTCCACTATACATGAATATTGTGTGCGTGTCTGTTGTCTCTAAATGTGTACCCCTTCCCGCACAACGTTGTTTAAGGATACAGGGGTTTTACTGTATGTGTTATTGTTATTATTATTATTATTATTTTCCAGTAATCTGGTCCTTCAGCTGAAATTTTTACTACCGTCTTCTTTTAAAATATATTAATGTTAAACACCATAGCCACGTTCACACCTCCACTTCATTTTCCATTTATCCACTTTAGATATAATGTTAACAACATCTCAACTTAAAGTGAAATGACAGAATGATGAATGGTTCCGTTAGTATGCACTGAAGCAGGGAATTATTTAAGACTCCTTGACACGACATATTACACTTCTCATCTTCAATCATAATAATTTAAAATGTAACATACAAAAAATTTTACGATAATTGTATGTAATTTAGTTAACATTGAAACTAACCCGAGAATTATAAAGTAACTTAACCACACAAAAATAAAGATGTCATAGATCTGCAAATTTATTGTCAGTATGAACATTTCATCTAGAGTTTTTAAAATATGCAGGTGTTTACTGTTCAGCCGGGGAAATAAGGTTCGCGCGGTAGTAAAAACCATAAGATAAATCGATTTATTATAAAATTTAATAAAAAATTAAGTGAGTTTGTTACGAAATTGAACAATTATATGCCTGGCACAATCAACCTATTAAGAGCAACTGAAAATTTGACAAGAAATTTAAATAAAAATGCGATTTGTGATGAAATTGTAAAAATAATAAATATGACACCAACCCAAAAAAATTTAATATTTATCAAATTCCAACATAATGATGATGTAATGAGCAAACATACTAACTTACTAGATGGTGCAGTAGAAGATGCTAACGCAGTTTTGGAAGAATCACCAGTTACAATCTCCATATCAAATAATCATCATACAACTTGACTGATCAAACAACCGATATTGCAGAACATAAACTAATGCCGGAAGATAGTGCTAAATTAAATGACCCAACTGAGGAAGAACAGGATTTTTTATATCCCCGACTATCCCAATATCAAATGGGCACCTAAATATTCAAGTTATGAATCTAAATGTACGAAGTATTAGAAAAAAAAGCAATCTACTAAGCCTATTTTTGTATACTTTGAATTATCCGCACATAGTGTGCCTTACAGAAACGTGGCTCACGAGTGACGAAGCCAGGACATTTAAAATTAATAAGTATAATGTTGCCAGCTGTTATAGTAGAGAATATTTAAGAGGAGGTAGTGTCGCTATATTAGTGAGAGAGGACCTTAGCTATAGTGAAAAGGACATTAAAAGTATAGGTGTTACTAAACAGATATTTGAAGCAGTATCTATTGTGGTTAGCTTAAATAATATAAATATAAATGTTAGTTGTTTATATAGATCCCCAGATGCCAACCTTGAACATTTTATGGTAGTGTTAGAAAAACTCTTAACGAAAACTTTTAAAATGAAGGGTCCTAAATTTATTTGTGGAGATTTCAACTGCAATTTTCTTTCAAATAATAAAAAATTATACAACGTATTAAATTCATTATCTTCTTTTTGGTTTTAATGAATCTTTTACTGAATTTTCCCGCATTCAAAAAGATTCAAAAACATTAATCGATAATGTTTTTTCTGACATAGATACAGACTTGTTCACAACAAAAACAATTGATAATATATTTTCGGACCATAATACTCAGTTATTAAATATTAGTTTACCTCAAATGAAACAAAATATTACCATAAAGAAAAGAGATTTTTCAAGAGAAAATGTTGACTATTTTAAATTCTTAATAGCAAAAGAATTGTGGCAGGAGGCTTATCTAGAATCTGATAATATTAAAAAATTTGACGAGTTTTATAAAACGTTCTTAAGCCTGTACAATATAGCTTTCCCCTTCAAACAAAAAAAGAAATAGTAGTAACTGTAAATTTAATAAAGAGAAACCCTGGATTACCAACAACATTATTGAAGAAGGCGTATTTATCAGAGACCTATATAATGAGCTAAAATTGTCATATAATGTTGACCTCAAATTAAGGTATAATATATTAAAAAAGAACCACGAGGAAAACATAAAAAAATCAAAAAAGGCGTATTATAAAAAAGAAATTACTAAATTCCTCTAATAAATCAAATGCTATGTGGGACATAGTTAATGAAAACTCAAATATTGTTGCCTTCAAAAATAAAAAATATGGAAAATATAATTTTAGACAGTCCGCAAGATATTGTTAATGGTTTTAGTAAAAACTTTATTGAATCAGTTAATGAACTTACTTCCACATTCAATACTGATTTTTTAGATGTCACAACTGACGGAAGTTTCTGATATCATCAATTCAATTTGCAAGAAGAAATCATCGGGTCCAGATGAGGTGCCATGTTACTTAATCAAAGACGTTAGTACATATCTGATTAGCATCCTAACGTATCTTATAAATTTGTCTTCCCAAAATGGACATTTCCCAGATAAATTGAAAGCAGCTATGATAATCCCAGTATTTAAAAAGAAAGACCCCCATAACTATCGACCAATTGCACTCTTATCAGTTTTCTCCAAGATATTTGAAAAGGCTTTTGAAATAAGATTAAATTCATTCTTAATTAAAAACAATCTTCTAACAGAAAGACAATATGGATTCTGCAAAAACAAATCGAACCAAGATGCTGTTCTTTCCTTCTATGAAAAGATTTTGCAAAATTTTGATAAAAAACTAAAATTAGCAGGTTTATTTTTTGATTTGTCACGGGCGTTTGACAATATTAATCATAATTTGCTTTTAAAAAAACTTGAAGCATACGGTATCCGGGGATTAGCATATAACTGGATAAAATCTTTTTTAATGGATAGAACCCAATCAGTAAGTCACACATAATGGAGTGGTATGTTTTTCCGATATTGTTAACGTGTTAGCAGAGGTACCACAGGGTAGTGTACTGGGTCCTTTATTGTTTATAATTTTTGTCAATGATTTAATAATTAATTTAAACAACTATTTTCTAACTCTTTTTGCAGACGACACCTCCTCTATCATAACTGCTGATAATATAGATCTATTAAGCAAAAATGCTACTATATGTATTGACGAAATGTCTCAATGGTGTCATAAAAATGGTCTAATTTTAAATCACGAAAAAACTGTTCTTTTAATGTTCTCTCCAATTGGTGCAAAGTTAGATTATAGTCTTCTAGTTAGAGCTAATCATACTCTAGAGCAGAAAGAATCTGTAAAATTTCTGGGTGTACAGATGGATAAAAGTTTGTCATGGGACAATCATATTGAGAGTCTAATAAAGAAACTCGCTAGTCTAACCTTTGCAATTCTGCAAATCAGAGACAGTGTTAATACTGATACTGTGAAAACTTTTTATTATGGTTGTGTTTATTCGGTCGTACAATATTGTATTCTCTGCTGGAGTGGCAGTAATGGGATTAAACAGGTGTTCATTTTGCAAAAAAGAATAATGAGAAATATGTCTGGACTTGCCTACAATACATCTTGTAGAACCCATTTTAGGCAACATGGCATACTCACTGTCTATTGCATTTTCATTTTGCAGTCTGTATGCTTTGTTAGGAAAAATATTAATAATCTTGTAAAGTGTAGTGATATTAACAAGTATGATACTCGACCAGCTAATAATGTTTATGTACCACCTCATAGATTAACGCAAGTAAAGAAAGGACCATTCATTTCATTAAACAAAATGTATAACCATCTTCCTCAATACATAAGAGATTCAAGTAATCTCAAATCGTTTAAAAATCTTGTCAGAAAGTTTTTAGTACAGCATTGTTTTTACTCTTACGAAGAATATTACCATTTCTCTGTTTAATATACTATATTTGTTATAGTTAAAATTTTTTAGAATTTTTTTCTCTTTAGTATACTTATATATTTTCTTTTTTTACATGTACATATATTTGACAATTCCAACACTTTGTAAAAGTCTTATGAAAATAAACTTATTATTATTATATATAGCATATATATAGTATATCTCCCAATGAGTACCAAGGTGTGGATGCAAACGATCACAAAAATTTGCCATGCACTAAATCATTTATTTCATTTACGCTTCATTGTGAATGAAATGCAGAAGGCACACTCTTTCAGCGGGTCTTCTTTCCCTGGTAAGATAATAATTATACATTATTATAAAATCGACAAGATTTCAACGGCCCCCGTTTTTGATAACATTTTCAGAATTTTTTTTAAAATGCATATACTTAGTAATAGACGTGATATTATACTGTTGGATTGAATTTGAAATCGCAAATTTACTGATTAGTTAAAGAAAATACGATTTTCTTGCTATAATTACAAACTTTTGTCCATTTTCGCGTGCGTACAATTACAATCTTGTAATCTGAATTCTTTAAAAGCACTACCGGTATGTACGAAACATTTTTCATTGATATTAATATAAATAAAGTCTTATACTTACTACAGAGTAAATAGAATATAGTAGAGTATTAAAGGTGAAAAACAAAACACAGCAATATATGAAGAAAGTTGCACTATTTCAGTCTTAATAAAATGATTAAAGATCAAATTTGACATAGTTATCTTCGCTTATTTCTTCATAGATTTTTATTTACAAACTTATTTGTTTGACGGCTCAGTGGCTCAGTGCTTATACGTTAAACATGAAACCAGTGGATCCCAGATTCGAATCCTGGCTAGAGCATTCGTATGCTATCTTATACCCGACAATCTCAAATCCCATTAAGTTTGGTCCATCCTGTACAGGTTGATCATTTTAAGCGCCTCACTCGATTTCTTGTCTTTATTTTTCACCTACGAAAAAAAAATCGCAAACTCTGCTTATATATTGTTTTCTGGCGAATCCAAATTCGAAGGGAAATAAACATTTTGACGTCAAATAAAAAAGTTATGGCTGAGAAACTGAAAAAGATAAAACTTACACCCTGTATAGTAATGGTGAAATGACCATGTGATATTCCACTAATCAGAAATGCGTATCACATCATATTTTTCACTTCCGATTTTCGAAAAGAGCATAAAATTTTCAGTCAAAAACATGCCTAAACCTAGCCGTTTCAGATATTTGACAATTTTAATAAATATTGACAGGTGTAATGGTTTACAATAACCTTTATAACTTTCTTCGTGTAAAAGATACTCATTTGTTTTTTGGCATGCAGAAAGACCGTAAAGTGAGCTATGCTTTACAGTTTAAAGAATTTCGATGATAGTATACCAAGTGTTCTATTTTTGATGTTACATTTTGTAAACTTCAAACCACGATAACTTGCTTAAGTCAAATAGAACACCCTATATTTTTTTTACATAAAGTTATGTATAATTAAATTCCTTTTTTTCTGATATAAGCATTATGGGGGTTTAAGTTACAACTTTTTGAAATATTTGCGATTTTCTTAGAAATTCAAGAATTTTTAGTAAAAATTTTATCAAATTAGCCATGATTAGAAGCAATCAGTAATGTCAGTTATTCTCTTATGTCAAAAAATGCCACCGCGTTTAAATTACACACAAAACTTTTTGAATTTGTTTATTATTTATGGAGAATGTGATAAAGTAATATCAAGAACATGTAGTACATTTGCTACTCGGAAACAGTCATTAAAGACTTAGTACACTGAAAAACCGACAAAAATGTTTCAAAAAATTTTTTTAAGGTACAACCACATGGGACCTTCACAGAATAATAGATTAGGCCCTTGGCCATCTAAAATGGCAAATTACAACATTTTTTGGGAGGTCCAACTTTTTTTATTATGAAAAATGTCATAAATCTGTCAAAATTTATTTTTCGTACTTTTTCACACATCCCTCACGATATCTCCGGAACCAATTGAGATAATCAAGTTTTTTTTTTTTAGTCGATAAAGGAAACGTGAGCGGAGGTGACTGAATTAATTTAGTCTTTATGGAAAACCTAGTTTTTTATAAAATTAGGTAATACTTTAACATTTATTTTTCTTGCAGTACTTTTTTTCAGTAAGCGAAAAACTTTTTTGTTTTAAGGAATTTTGCTACAGTATATGCATACGGAATAAAGTTAACACATCAAGGAAGTTTTTAAAAAAAAACGCAATACTCTACGACTTGTACGTTTCAAGTTATTGTTATTTGAAATTAAGTTTCTGCGGGCAGGATATCTCCCCCGGTTCTACTGTGCTTTAATCAGTGTGCTATGCGTGTTGTGGGTGCATACTATTAAGTATTATTTTGACATATCTTTAATATAAATTTTATTTTCATAAGCACTTAGGTTTTACTTATCATTATTTACATTGCACATTATTTAAAATCCATTATATTTATACATTAAAACCTAAAATTGAATAAAAAAAATACGAAATAATTATTTATTTTAAAACATAAATTTAAAACTTGTTAAAAAAATATTTTAAAAATCGTCAACGTCGGAATCTAAAAATATCTAGACAGTTCCTTGGTTGCAGCAGTTTGCATATTTGAACTCACTGCAGCATTTCAAACCTTGAGCAAAACAGGTACATCTGTTGTTACAGACCCTGTCGGAACATCTTATTGACGAACTTTGCCTTACAATATCGGGAACAGATTTTTGACTAGAAAAAGTTGCCTTCCAAACATTTTCTTCAAATGTCCAACCGTATCGAGTTGGATCTTCCATCTGCATGTATTGTATATGACTATTGTACTAAATTTTTAATTGATACAGACACCTGGCTCCGTGGTCTAGAGGTAATGTACTTGCCTCCAATTTCCAATTTAAAAGATTTATTTTAAATTAAATACATATCAAAAAACTTAATTAGGGTGCCATACTCGGCGTAACAATAAATATAAATATTTATATTATATACAAAGCGTAGAATAGCCAGTCGGACCTCAAAACTTCGGAGTCCCGGGTTCGATTCCCGGTCGAGGAACTGGGATTTTTTCTGTGAGAGAGATTAATCGTAGTATACTCGGACATTGGGTGTGTATCCATTGTATCTAAATTTGTAGCCCTCTCCCATTCCAGACCTTCAGGGATAAAGAGGGTTGTAATTTCATGTGGTGTTATTATTATATTATTATACCTAAAAAGAAAATAATTACATGTAGGTGTTTTGTTTCTTTTTTTAATAGGTATGGGCGATCTAGAAAAATAATTATTACCTTTTTAAATGTTGTCTAAAAGCATGGTCAGTAGGAGGCAGCTCAGAAGCTGGCCGATTTGTACTTGTTGATAAGTCCCATCGCAGTTCATTTAGGGATTTTATATTTTTGTTTTTATTCTTATATAAATAAAGCGTGTATTTTACCCCTAATTCCATCGCTTTATCTTCTGACAGAAAAGGAAGGTTTTCTAAATCTTTTAAATTATTTAAATTTTTATATAAAACATAGAATGCCGTTTTCTTCCCTATTTTATACATAGCATTAGTTGTGTCACAACCAGTTAGGCAATGAATCGTTAATACTTTCTTGCAAATTTCCTCTCCTAAATTTGCCACAATATTGTTAATTGACAAAAAATATATATTCTTACTATGTCCTAATTGTATAAATATATTCCTTTGGGACATATCTGGTGTTTCACAGTAATAATGTAAAAGCAAAATCAGGACATCAGTATCAACAGATTTTACCAGAATTGTATTACCTGATTTTAATTCTGATAACATAAAATAAACATTCCATTGTTAAGCATTAAATAATATGTAAAAACTCAATAAAAATAATACTCATTCGCATTCACATTACAAAAAGAAAAGTTTATTTCTAAATGACAATATATGTATGTATAATATAAGATTACTTGTATTCAATAGTCTATACTCTACACACTTGAGTGGCGCCGCAGTGAGGCGCATCTAGGATCGAAAAACTCGTAACTTTAAAAAACAAAATCTCGAAAACTATAAGTCGTAGAGAACTGACTTTTTTTTAAAAAACATCCTTGAAGTGTAAGCTTTATTTCATACACATATGGTATGACAAAATTCCTTAAAATAAAAAAGTTTTTCGCTTACCGAAAAAAATGCAGCAAGGAAGGTAAACGTTCCAGTTTCACCCAGTTTTACAAAAAAATTAAATTTTCCATAAAAATGAAATTAAAGCAGTGACCTTCGCCCACATTTCCTTTATCAATTAAAAAAAAATACCTATAATTATCTCGATTGGTTCCGGAGATATCATGAGGGATGTGTGAAAAAGTAAGAAAAATTAATTTTGACAAATTTATGACATTCTTCGTAATAAAAAAAGTTTGACCTCCAAAAAAAATGTTGTAATTGATCATTACAGATGGCCAAGGACCTAGGCTATCATGCTGTGAAGGTCCCAAGTGGTTGTACCTTAAAAAAATTTTTTTCAAGAAGGAAGCTACTTTTTCCCCGTTTTACGGTGCACTAACTGTAAAACGCATACTGGATAATTTTAAAAACTATGGCTATGTCAAGGCAAGAATTCAAAAGTTGTTGATGACGAAAACGTATAAATAGCAATTCTGGGATATTTTCATGTATTTCCAATGATGTCAATAAGACACGCTGCTCTGGATTGGAGACTATGCAGGGATTCAGTTCACAGAATCTTAATTAAACATAAATTTCACCCGTATTTATTCCTAACGGTTCAACGACTAAGAGAAACAGATTTCCTAAGAGAAAATTTTTGTGAATTTATTCTGATAAGGTCTGTAGGCGACTATTCTTATTTGAGAAAAATTATATGGTCAGATGAAGTGACTCGAATCCTCATGTGTTCAGGGAGCGAAATTTTCAAGAAAGTTGGCAGTTGAATGTTTACTGTGCCATAAGAAACGGTGGCATTAAAATTTTATCAGGAAAATTTAAACAGTAAGTTATAAAGATTTCTTCTTCTGCTAACATGTATAGTTAATTTTTTTGCTTTTGTTTTTTTTTTTAGGTGAAAGATATCTGAATATTTTTTATCGGCACGAAGGTGCCCCTCCACATAACATGTATTTGATAAATAATTATTTAAAAGAATCTTTTTACGATCAATGGATCGCTAATAATAGACCTTTATTATGGCCTCTTCGCTTGCCCGATTTATTAATTTTACATTATTTTATTTCGGGGACTATTAAAAATAAAGTTTGTAAGAGCCCATTAACAACTGTTAAAGATTGTATGCAGAGAGTAAGAAATGCATTTTAGAACTTATCACAGGATTCAATTAGAAGAGCTACCCATGAAGAACTAATCCAAAGGTGCGAAAAATGTGTGGAGGTTCGAGGGCGGAATTTTGAACAATTATTAAATTAAAATGGAATCATATTTTTAGTTAATTTTATCTTAGTTATTTTAGTTTATGCGGTGTCTTCAATCCAATTAATAGGCATGTTAGAGTGTTTAGTGTTATATTCCGTTTTTTGGATATCTAGTAACAAATGTACTACAAGTTCTTGATATTACTTTATCACGTTCTCCATAAATAATAAACAAATTCAAAAAGTCTTCGTAGGTCTAATTTAAATGCGGTGACATTTTTTGACATAAGAGAATGACTGACATTACTGATTGTTTCTAATCATGTTTAATTTGAAAAAAATTTTTAATAAAAATTCTTGAATTTCTAAGAAAATCGCAAATATTTCAAAAAGTTGTAACTTAAACCCCCACAATATCAGAAAAAAAGGAATTTAATTATACATGACATGATGTAAAAAAAGTACAGGGTGTTCCAGTTGACTTAAGCAAGTTTTCGCGGTTGAAAATTTACAAAATGTTACGTCAGAAATGGAACACTTGGTATACTATTATTGAATTTCTTTAAACAGTAGAGCGTAGCTCACCTTATGGTCTTTCACAAAGAAAGTTATAAAGGTTATTGTAAACCATGACACCTGTCAAAATTTCTTTAAAATGTCAAGAATCTCTGAAACGGCTAGGTTTAGAAATAGGGTATCCTACATGTTTTTGACTCAGAATTTTATGCTCTTTATGAAAACCTTAAAATATATAGGGTGTTCCATTTATAATAAGCAATAATATATACCTCCGGTATAACCGGAAGTGCCAGATGCTTGTAATTATTTTAGTTGAATTGGCCACACTGATGTTAGTAGCTCCCAAAATTTTCAAAATTCTTTGGTGCGTCCTTTTCCCTATATCGATCGATGCAGTTCCTGGTGAGACACCCTGTATTTTTAATCACTGAAATATCATATGTTCATTTCAGCCTTAATGTGTTAATTTTTGTAATTTTCAGTTTTTTGGCCATAACTTTTTATTTGATGTTCAATTGTTTTTTTCGAACTTGGATTTCTCAAAAAAAAAATACATAAGCACAGTTTTTGAATTTTTTCCTATGTGAAAAATAAACCAATGAAATCGAGTGAGGCACTTAAAATGATCACCACGTACATATATATTCATGAAAATAAGTTCTTATTCCAATTTGTTGTTAGTATCTGATGATGTCATATATTTAATAAGCTAGTCTAGCCCTGACCGTAATTTCATAAATTTATTCTTTGATATTTATACGAGTAAAATGTACTCATGAACTTTCCTCATTCCTCTCATCCTATTCATATTAGAATCAGCAGAGCGTATAATTTTATTTGTATAAGAAATTTACACAAAAGCTATCCTTTCGGCACGGTAAATATAACAATATTGTTATGGTTATATCTACAGGAGTGCACTACATTGTATATTCAGTAGCGAGTATGGCAATTTGCACATACGTCAGCAGCTTGGGAATACACACAGAAGAAGTGTTGGGCTTTACTCGAAATGAGTGTGTTGGTAACCCTTGAGGGCTCTCGTCTCCGGAGACACTTGTGCCCTGCTTCCGGCGACTTTTCCACAATACACTGAATCACCGTCAATGTAACACACTTCTTTTCTACTTTAGAATATTTCTGTACAGACATTTTTCTAAAAAATATCTGCCAAGTATTCGTTGGGAAGAAGTGCATGAGAATTTAACGGATTTCTCGACCAAATGTAACTCAATTTAGTTCAAGGTTGAGTTCAAATCACAAAGTCGGTTTTTACGAATTGGTCAACACAAAAACATTGGTCCAATTATTCATTTTAGATTAATTAGTAGAGATCGTGAGGTAGCCATAAATTCCAGACATGACTTTTAGGTAGAAATATTATTATACTGTACATACAATGAAACATTCTCATACAATATGAAATGATAAAATAATATTATTAAGTACTATTTAATAAATCTGTTTTCTTTATAAAAATAAGAACAAATTTTCCTTTTTCTTTTTTTGGTACTTACTACAACATAAATAATTCCTCGATATCTAAAAAACATAGTATGTTACTGAAAAATTAAACCTCTGAGATTGTGACTTTACGTCAAAAGATTAGTCAGAGAGTGTTTTTTGACAATATGAGACACAAAAATAATAATATCATTCCCTAACGTTTCGGAAAACGAATCTGTTTCATTTTTCAAAGTTATTTATCTTCTTTTTTTAGTGGTGTTTCACATTAGTTCGATTTTTCAACCATTTGTATAATTTCAAAATAAAAACGATTGTGCCGTCGGTAACTTTCCGTCAAACTTAGGCAACTAGATAAATTTTCCCAATTTAATAAATTTTTGTTATTTGAACTTTAAGACTGTTTTTCTCGATTTTTTTTCAAATATAACATATTGAAAATTTTATACGGTCAGAACCGGAATAAAAACTACTATCAAAATCAATAATAAAAAATATAGGTTGTCATTTAAAAAAAAAAGTCGATGACGTCATAACTTAAAAAATAAATAACATAAGAAACTGAAAATAGACTGAAAATATTTGCTGAAGTTAAGATCGCTATACCCCTCCGAGATTTTTTTCCAAAAAAATTAATATCAACGGAATTAAGTAACGCTTTATGCGTTACTTAATTTCCACACTGTATATTACATTTTTGAATGTGTAATTATATATTTCTAATAATTTCATAACAAGCGTTGACTCGCTTAATGATTAATTAAGTACTTATTTACTTTAGTTTTTCAATATTTACTAATTATATTATCATTGTAAAATAAGGTATTGTTAAGTTTTAATTTCGTAATTTTCAGTAAATAAAAATGTTTTATTATTAATTAATAGTTAAAGAATCTTGAAGATAAAATTAATTTTGAAAATGTTGTAATTATGTAGAATATCGACGGACTAATTGCTTGAATTTAGTTTATGTATTTTGAATACTGTTTCTTGTTATTAACAAATTACAATAATTGATAGGTGTTTTACTGAAATGAAAACAATTAAATTTAAGTTAGCTGAAATTGGTTAAGAAGTGCCTCGTTACTTTCTTGATACCATCTAAATTTATCCAAGAAAACAAAATATCTCTATTAAGTGTATTCAATTTAGTGCCTAGAGCATCTCCTATTTTATCGCAACGCCCCTAATTCTGTCTGAAGCACGCTTTCAAAATCTCTTTGTCGTGACACGTACGACTTTTTGTTCATTTAACATAATATCCTAAGTTTTGTTAAAGGAATATTACCTTAGTTAATTTATATAAGGAGTTCTAATGGTTTCTTAGACAAAAACGTAAAATTATATACCCTAGAGGCAATTTCCATTTACGTTTAGAGTCATTTAAATTTAATTATTTTTCATTAGTTTAGATTTATTGTAATGCGAATAGAAATTCATAAAAGGTGAAAATTATGCTAGTGTTAGATAGTGTTTTGTAATTATTTAATTTTTATATATTTTTTTGCTTAAGATTTTAAATTATATATACGACTAGTTGGAAATTGACAAACTTAAATTTTTCAAAAATATTACACGATATTAAATTTCGCAAATATGAAATGAGTATTCAAAATATTTGCTTAAATATTGTGAATGTCTAAGAAAATTGGTTTTATACTAATGCATTTTAAACGTAGTAAAAATAATTTGTTATTTTAAATTTATATGTTGTAGTGCTTAAATTATGTAAAAAAATAATGTAATGAAAGCTTTAGCAAGATTGAGAATAAATCGTGTAAAATGATATCATTTTGAGTTGTTCCTCGTAGATTATGAGAAAAGCTATAAAAAAATTTCAACTGATGTCATTATAATGAAAATATTTTATAGAGAGGCTTTTAAACCTGTTTTCAAATTTTGAACGTCATCAAGATGATTTATGAAATTCAGGTCCCTGTTACATATAAATCATCTTTAATTAGGCTGCTCTTCTGTATTGATTATGCGTCTAAAATAACGACATAGTGAGAAATAAATTGATCATATTAAGCTTATTTTTATTTGTATTCCGTATAGGGTACATGTTCCTTATTAGTTTAAAATACCACAAAAGTTGGATATGTTGGTAATGTAAAATCATTTTATGTACCAAAGGGTCCATAGGTTTTATTAGTATTACATATTTGACAATACATATCCCATATTAAGTAATCAACTATTAAAAAACTGATGTAGTATATTGAGATTTACTGTTCTATACACATATGTGGAAAAGCAAACAAAATTGCTGTGTACGATTTTGCATGTAATTAATTCTCCTCCTTCAAAGAAATTCAGTTTTCATGCAAGAGCAATTATAGGTTTTCAATTAAATTACATGTGTCCCGCTTCAAGTCTGACCACCCTCATATCTTTATTCTTATGGCAGGGATGAATTTTAAATTTTGGTGATAGAATATAAACTCAATTGTTTCAAAACTCGTATTTAACAATGGCGATATAGTCAAATGATATCAGAATCGTGTTCTGTGTATCCAAGAACTCCCTAGTAGTAAGTTTCGTTAAAAAATATTGATTCATTATACAGTGTGTCTCACTTAAGAGTGTAACAGCGGAATAATTATTTAGTTTATATATTACTATAACTGTATATTTTTTTGTTTGTCCACTTTCAATCCCGGCCACCTTCATGTTATTATGGGAGAGATCGAATTCAAATTTGGCCTATGTAGCAACCTTAACCCCTAATAACTATTAAGAATCAAGGGGAACTGCCATAGAGTTCATAAGCAACATGTTCCTTCTTTGACACGAAAAAGGATATATCGCCGCCGGCGGTTTTTATGTTCATTTTTTATGTCAAAAAAGGAACATACTGTTTATGAGCTCAAGCAGTGCTCGTTGATTCTTGGTATAAAGGTTTTTTTGGGTATGCAAAATACGATTCTGAAAATAGTTGAACCGTATCTCGATCGTTAGTATGAATTTTTCAACAACTGCATTTATTTTCGATTGCAGCAAGCGTGTGTTACGAAATTAATTGTATCAATCAAGTCTTTTAGTAATCTTACATCCGCCCCTAGAATTTTAAATCCATCCCTATCATAACAACAATGATATGCGGATGGTTGGACTGGCAATGGCACATGCACATATGAAAATCATAAAAAATTAATAAAGTAACAACGAACTTTGATAATAAATTGCAAGTCAGTATTTTCTCTACAATAACACAGTATTACTTGATTGCTTCTCGTTTCGCGTATATCCAGTCAATAATTTTGATAATCATCTCGAATGAGACATCCTGTATATCCATTTTTATTTAACTATAAACTTGCACCTTACCAGCATTCAAGAAAAAAACCTCCTAGATCAATGACTCGCACATCTATGAAATGTAAGTGTATTCATGAATAGAACAGAGTTTGGCGGTTCAATCCATCCCTACTTTGTTGAATTACAAATATGTCACCATCCATCTTGTTCCTAAGCCGATATGTCGAAGGTAGACACTACCTTTTCTCTAACGCTCACGAAATAGTTCATTTAAAATTAGCTCTCTGTTAGTTCCAGCCAAAATTGACTGAATCATACTTCACTTGTTGACAGTTGTAAATAAGTACGTATATGGATCTTTTGTGATATAAATATGATTTTATAGGAAGTTTATTATTACATATAATTGATTGCAGATGTATATCAAATGTTCAAAAATACTAATTTATTTTGTCCATTTTTTTCGAACAACTTCAAATTCGTATGCACATTTAAGCTTATCTTGAAATATCTGGATGATTCTCCTACATAACATTTGTCATACTCAGACTGCCCACACGCACAACAAAAATGAGTTTCTACCTAATTTACAGACACTAAATGATAAATATTTTAGAGTTTTGAAAAAAAAAAATATTAGCTGGATATAAATTAGCATTCAAGCATGAAATAAAAAAAAATAGTTTTTACAAAGGAATAAAATAAACTTGTTTCCTTAATTAAATAACAAAAATAAGTTTTAATTAAAACTTGCCAAGAAACTCGAGGCGAAATAAAAGTCGTATTTTCTATGAAATTCTTTTCAGATAAACAATAGTCTATGCTAAGTTATTGCACGACCAACATTTTCTAATTCCTTGATGTTATATCCAACTTAAAACTCGTTAAAAATTTGATAATGACAATAAATTTCAAATTTAAGATTTCTATATATCTTGATTTTAGAATCTTACTTATTTATTAGCTTATTCAAAATACTATATAATCCAGCAGAAAAGTAAATTTAAGTCGTTGTTGAAATCTAATTTGTGAAGTTTCCATATTCATCAAAAAAATAATTATTTACCACCACGGACTTACTCTAAACTTTAAAAAATTACAATTTTCGAGGAGTATTCAAAAATATGTTGATGATGATAACCCGTTGATAGATAATTTACGCTTTTTTCTCAACTTCCATTATTTACACAAGTACATCAGTTGGCAATATAATGTATTAAGTCCGTTACTATAGAAAAAGTGAAAAGTGTAATATTCGAATAATTAACAGGACCTACTGATGAAGTTATTTCATCAATGTCCTGGAAAAGTAAGAACAACGTTAATAAATACTTTTCTTTAAAAAAAAGATGAAACAAATAATATTAATAATGTAGGACCTATCATTCCTAAGTTTTTTCTGTAAAGTAATTGAAAAAAAAATGGAAAAACGAATAGCATGTTTTCTTAAATCACAAAGTCTACTTGGTAAATATATACTTAATAATTCCGTTATATTATTTTATCATACTTTGTGTTTACTTACCTTACTAGTATGTATTCAGAACTAACTGAACTAACCTCTTAAGTGCATCTGATATGTTAAGTATCTCGTTCATCGTCATAAAGCTAGAAAAACTTGGCAAATACAAACGAGATAGTTATCTTTCATTCTTGAAGCATCTTGTAGAAGTTGGAGAAAAACGTAAGATAAATACGAGCCAAAACTAAGTAATCTACAAGGTAGCATTCTCGAACTCCTGATATCTTTGACATATATCAACGGTTTCCCTAATTACGAGCAACGGAAAAATATCATCCTATGAAGATGATTATTATTAGTATTAGCTATAATAATTCTATGATTGTTTCTAGCAGGGCAAGTAGACATTGAAAAAAAACGTTAAGTTAACATTGACAATTTAATAAATGATGCTACAAAAATAGATTGATGATATATAATAAAAAAACCGCATGTACTCTGTTTAGGACCAATATGAAACATGGGCAAGTCATTCAATATTTCTTTAAATAGTCACAGGATAAAATGTACTGATAAACATTTGTATGAATACCATTTGGATAAAAACACATGATAAACATGAAATGCAAGTGCAGGAAATTAGGAAAATCTCTTCACTATTTCTTTGTTGTAACTGAAATCTGACAGATTGAATTCGAAATGTTTCAAGTTTCAAATATTAAATGTTTGAAATAAAGTAGTCGAATTGAAATAAATAAATTTATTTAAAGATTTTATTTATTTCCTAATCTATGTAAGAAATTGTAGAAAATTGTATGAATACAACTAAAATTGAAATTATTCACGCAATAAATTAAGAAATTTAATGAAATGTATCATATAATATGAATGAGGATGCGTTGCAATAATTATATTGTGGTACCACCATCCGCAATTAGTTAGCTTATACACCGACTTGTGAGATTTAATATATTACAGTTTACAAGAGCACAGATGTTTTAATCAGTCAACAATTCTAACATTACTAATTAACGGATGGTTAAAACAACTGGATGTTGGACAAGATTTATAGTCGAATTATATATTACATTGCTTAAAATGACCAAAAATATATACAAGTTTAAACAACAGTTATATGTCATGCTGAAGAATTGCTTGATTATAAATTAAAATATTTATTTATAATACGTTTGGGCCTGGTTAATATGCAATCACGATTGAAGATACTAACATTGTAGGAATACTATGTTAGTATCTTTACTAATTATTGTATGTCATAAATTATTATAAAAATCTTTTAATTTATAATCTAGCAATACTTCCATATTTTAAATAATTGACATATGTATGAAGCTGTAAATTGAGACAGCAATTATGAATTTTTCTAATGTTTTTCTGACTGAAACAGTTTGATATAGTAAATGGCTTTAAATCTAATTACATAAATGTTGAAGTAAGCTTTGCTCAAGGTTTAGTTTTAGAACTCTTACTTTTTAGTTTATGTGACTGACGCTTGAAAATCTAGTAGAAAATAATGTGTATGTCGATGATAATTACTCCAACATAATCTGTCCCAGAACGAATAAAGCGTCCATAATATCAATCACAAATGTCTAGATTTGTACAATTTTTATAAGCTACTTATAAACAAACACCTAATTTTTTTCCTTTTGCTAATAATTATGTATTAAAGGTTTTATACTTTACTGGGATGATGGTACCACTCTTCTAAACAATAGAAAGAGAAAAAACCAGCATTTAATTAAAGTATGAGTGATACACTGCATACAGCAGTTAATGGTAGCTCAAGAAGGCAGCACCATCTCAAAAAACTTCAATGCTTAATACGAGAATAATATTCGAAAAGATTTCTTCTATATCTGAAAATATATTCACATTGAAGACTATTGGTAATTTCCTTCTTTTGTACATTTTATCCAGTCTACAAAATAACAATTTGTTTATAATAATTTAAAAAATCATTTATACAGAGTTTACCGAACTTGGTATGATTATTGGTAAAGAATTTGAATACAGAGTAATAGGTACCTACTTTGTATACTATTTATCAAGAGAATGATTCCAATACTAGTGATCAGCTTAGATATCTTCGATTTTTTCACAAAGGTAAGGTTTAATAACCACTAATATTAAGAACAATTACTACATCTAAAGAATTGATTCAATAATACATCTAAAAATAAGGACATTTGTTCGGGCTAAATTATTTATTTAAAAAGAAACGACTCATTTTATAAATATATAGACTCATTGGCTGTCTGAAATAAATATCAAATAATATATGATAATCCTTCACATGCATCGAGTTTCCATTAATAATACCATCGAACGTATTTATAGTTAGCTTTTAACAAAACCAATTTTTCAAAAAAATGATTAGTCAGTTCATTTCTACGTGGTGAGTTTACAGTAGAGGCAAACGAGAAAATTCTCTCAACAGGTGGTGAGAGAGGCAAGAAAGCAATGCAGTTAATAAAGGGTAACCCACAACTAAATACTAGAACCTTAAAACTTGGTCTTATACAATTTATTTAAATAGTTGGATAAAATGGCAGCCATCCCAATGTACTCACGCTATGTCTATCACTAATAATCTACATAAAATATACACCACATAAATTAGATAAACCCCAAATTCAGAAGCAGAGATATATGTTGCTTTGAAGAAATACACAACCATTCCCTCAACGTTGCCATCTGCTAGAGCTAAGTATCAAACTTAGGAGCATGCTAAACTGTGATATCGCGCATGCCACATAACGTACTCTAGCCAAAGGGTATTCTCATTTCAAAACAACATTTCTTGAACATTAAATGGAGATATTTTCATTATAACAGGTTTGTGACCTACCAAAATCAAAACATCTTTTTTTTCTTTACAACTTGTCTTGAGACAATGGTTGCCGTTTTCCCAGAAGATGGCCGCAGCAAAACAAGATTTTATTCAGAATTTTATGATAGTATCATTATGCGAATATCTGTCAAGTTTCATGTTCCTGCTAATTACTTTTGGGTTCGTCACTCTCATTCATTTTATTGACTTCAGAAACATTGTATGGTTTCAGGATCTATAGTTGTATGTCTTCAAAAATATTCTTAGTAAAGATGAATTCCTTAGTAGAGTATTACCGATGTGCATAAGTAACAACGTCTGAATTATGACGTTATTTATGCCATCGGTAATACTCTACTAAAGAATTCATCATTACTAAGGATATATTTGGTCAAGTTTACAGATTTTAGAAATTTTAAGATACGATAACCACCCATTTTGTCCACTTCGCTTAATATGCAGAACAATATATCCTGTCTCAAATTACAATATAATCGTTGTGAGTTTTGCCGGAAAATATTATGAAACTATCTGTTCTTTTCAAGAGCCTATAATAGATTTATAAGGTATGGTAGTACCGATGTACTGACACAAGAAATTTTAAGTAAAATTTTATACTCGAGTACATAATCCCCCCCTTTATGTACATCCTGAACCATCGCCCCCTCAATATCCATCAGTATGCCTATCAGACAGGAAAATCAACAGAACTAGCACTCAACAACCTAGTTGAGAAAATCACCCAATCCCTTCAAATGAAGGAAATTGCGGTGGGAGCTTTTCTCGACATTGAGGGAGCATTTAACATTGCACTGCCCGACATATGCAGCAGTAGCCGCCAGAGGAATTGAGCCGACTATAGGAGACTGAATTCGTGTTATGCTATCAAACAGAACTACAACGACACCGCCGTCTCTACAGGGAGAAACAGTCAGCTTTAGAGCCAGAAGAGGATGCTTGCAGGGTGGGGTTTTCTCACCCCTTTTGTGGGCACTGCTTGTGGACGACTTACTGGCTATTCTCACACTGTGGGAGGTTGAGGTTCTAGCATTTCCAGATGATCTAATCATACTAGTCAGAGGAAACTCTAAAGGAGTAATATCTAATACCCTTCAAGAGACACTGGATGCAGTGGGTAACTGGTGTGACGGAAAAGGAAGCTGGAGGATTTAAGACCGCCCTTCTTAATGGGTGAAACTATTCCATTTGCGGAGGAGGTGAAATATATAGGAATCGCTCTATATAAATCACTTAATTGGAACTCCCATTTGGAACAGGTAATCCACAAAGCAAAACTGTTCTTATGGACATGTCGTCGTATTTTTGATAAACTCTGGGGCATGGGTGCCCAACAAATTTACTGGATCTATGTTACGGTCATCAGACCAATGATAACATACGGACCCATCGTTTGGTGGCCGAAAGGATCACAACGGACGGCCAAAGCTCTGTATTACAGAGATTAGCATGCTTGACCGTAATGGGGGCAATTAGCACCACACCGTCAGCTGCAATGGAAATCTGCCTGGACTTACCCCCTCTTCACATATATTTGGAGAGAGAGGCCAGGTGGGCAACATATAGACTGCAACAAGCAGCCATTAATATGCCGCAGACTAGTATCATGGAGCGGAACAGCTTGCTGGATGACATAGAGAGTCACAGCATCATGGGAATGCTCTCGGATACTATGCCTACCATGACTAACTATGAGCTGACCTTCAACATCCTTTTTCCGGAAAGAGATGAGTGGGATCGGAATAAAACCGACCTACTGAGGGCAGACAGTTGCTGGTTTACAGACGGCTCCAAAACTCCTGAGGGAACAGGCGACAGAGTACATAGCTACAGACCAAGGGTGAGGATATCCTCAAGCCTAGGTACTAATGCAACTATTTTTCAGGCTGAGGTTCATGCCAATGAACTGTGGGTACGAAGGTTGGAATATATGCATCTTACACGCAGATCAGTTAAATATTTTTCAGATTGCCAAGAAGCTATAGCTCTTGGCTCCTACCGCTGCATTTCTAAAACGGTATGGAACTATCAGAAGGCTCTAAATCATTTGAGCAAAAACAACAAAGTGACTTTGGTCTGGATACCCGGCCACTCTCGTATGGAAGGTAACGAAATAGCCGACTCCTTGGACAGAGAAGGAGCAGGATCACGAATCATTGGACCAGAACCGATAGTTAGCATATATTCAAGTACTGCTAAGATGGCTATCTCAACCTAAGCTGAAAGGAACATGCCAGTATTGGCAAGAGTTACCAGGATTAGTTCATTCGAAGGCGTTTGTAAAATACCCTTTGAAATCAAGAACTAAGAAATTTTTAGAGTTAAACAGGGTAAACCTGAAAGCTCTAACAGACCTATATACCGGGCACTATATACCCGACACGCCGTCTGTGCTTGGAGGATGATAAGGCAGACCACGTTATATGCACCTGTCCCGCTGTGGAGAGGATCCGGTTCTCAATATTTGGCAAAGGACAACTGCTTCCAGAAGAACTGAATACATTCTCACCCAATAAAGTTTTCAGTTTCATTAAGAAATTGAACTTATTGGGTGAAATATAATTAGGAGTGAGCCACAATAGGCCTGTTGATGTCTGCAGAGGAGGGTTCACAAGGACCCACTCACAATAACCTAACTTAACCTAACCTAACATAAATGGCTTCAAACAATAAGAATTATACCATAAATTGAATAGGATCACATGCGTCTGAAATTTTAAAACACTATTATACTCGTATGTCTAGATAAAATGCTATAATCCTGAAATTTTAAAATTGAATGGTTGTATCTCAAGATAAAATTTTGTCATTCTTAAATTATAGTTTTACAACATAGTAACTATAGCAACAAATTTAATATGAAAATAGAATTGGTATATAAAGTAATACCTCAAATTTTATATAAATTGGACAACGCATACATCAATACAGCAATAAAATCCTCAAATCGTTCTGCTATGAAAATTACTTATTGATTACGTTGCTATTTACGCACGTGATTAAGATTCGACTGTAATTCCCGATCTCATTGTTAAACTTTTAATCATAACGTATAACAATTAAATGAATTACTTCAAAATTTTAATCCAAATATCATGGTGGTGTATAATTTTAAATATATTTCTTTATACTTGGTTGTTAATTTTAATTATAACATACAAACTGACATTAGGAAATTCTTCAACTTTCAGTAAGAAAATTCTTATGATATAAATTATTCACTCTATAACTAAATATGACAACAATTTTCTCTATTTACTTTTATAAAAACGCAGGGATTTTATACAGTCAATATGAATTCAGATCCATTTTATTTAAATGCGTAAACCGAAAATTAAGATAGACATTCTAAATCGATGTTTTAACGTTCTGTATTTATATAGGCAGTAAGCCAATTCGAATAGTGGAATTAATAGAAGACTTTCTGATTATATTTCCAAAGAAAATAAAACCGCATTGAACTTGTAGAAAAGAGACCCTCTTCTTGTTTTAATGTTGAACTGTTCGACTTAACACCTCTCCTAGGACACATTCAATTCGAATCTCAAAATAGCGATGATTTCAAAGCATGAATATTTGAAATTCTACACTCAACCTTCCTGCTTAAATGCTCTAGAGATATTCCTATATAGATAATAAATTGGGAAATTCCAGTCTTAGCAAAATTTTCAAATTTATTTGTTCGTTTACAGTTTGAAAAATTGGGACAGGGAATATTAGGTAATTTTTTCCTTACAAACAACCCCTATTTGAGAAAAAATTGGAATTGTCTTATTTTTCTTCTTAAAACTCACACTAGTCATAACTTGAAATCCATTAATAATAAAAATATCAAATATACACTGTTCAAAATAATTATTGCATAAGAAATATTGAATGATTTCATATTAATAATTCCGTTGTGTCTAGACTTTGTTTTCCCCAGAACAAACATTTATCTACAGTACTCAAAAAGAGGTCATCGTAATTTTTTACAAATTTATTTTTTTCTACGGATGATAAAAAAATCGAATTCACGACAATAGCCATTTGCTTTTTGATTTGGCAAAATAAGCGCGTCAAGAAGCTTCGACCACCGAAATCAGACGGCTCTCAATAGCATTCTATGTGGATACCTACATTTCCGACAATTAGGGCAGATGATGAAATAAGTAACATTACTTACCTTTTACATGTTAACGACCGAGGACAATGGAGATTGTGCATTATCGAACATTTTCATGAGTAACACATTTTCTATGTTTTCTGCTAAAAAAAGATTTCCTTTGTGTGGTAAATATATGTATGTAAAGTGAAAAAGATCTTTTGGCACAGCCTTGCACACTAGTAATTTCTAGAGTCCTTCAAGTAAAGAGTCTGGTCATAGGTAGACATTGGTTCAGACGGTCGCATGGTACGAGGGTTGCTGCTTATTTTGAATAAGTAATTTGAGGGTATGCGATATTGTTAACATTAACAATTAGCGTTCAAAAGTCATTCAGTGTAGATTTTAATAGATAACAGTAGAATCGCATAATTTTAGTCGTAGGGATCAGATGTATCAGTTATTAAAAGACCCTCATTTTAAACAAAATTTTTTTGGTTTACGATAAATAATCTCCAAGATATCTTAACTTTAATTCTGCTTAAATCCTGATGAAATTGAGAATTTTTTTCGCGGAGATGTCAACATTTTAATTTCTGGTCGACAAATTTTTTTCCATTGCGGAAAACTTCTCCATAATGCGTAGAACATCACTGAATTTTTTGGACTCATTTAAATAGTTACAAAGTGAACATAATGAATTACATAAACAATTAAGAGCGTCAATAGAGCTGCTCCCACGCGCACGGGTTTTGATTACACAACTTTAAGAGCGGCTCACTGTAAAAGATAAATACATACCGTTGGAGATTTTTTTTTTGCGAATTCTGCTCTCTACAACTATGGCTCTATAAAATTTTGACGAATCTGTTACGGTTCTCTCAGCGTTTTGGGTAAAGGGTCGCGGCGCACCTTTTTTTAAAATGTTTTTTATTTTTTTTTCAAACTTGTTCAGTCTGTCAGTTGAATCTGAAACTCCGGATCATTATACTCAGTTTTTAATTCTGAACAACTTCCAAATATTTTTAATCACTACGTAATTACTGTCAACCTCGCACCTCATTTTCTTGGACTGCTAACCATTGCACAACAAGATAATCATGGTCGTCGTATGCCGTGTGGCCAGACTCTTGATTGAGGGACTCTAGTAATTTCTAGAGTGCCAGTAAATTAACAGCATATCTGTTCTAGATGTTATGGAGTTGACTTTTGACGCCCGCCGCTCAAAATCTATTTATACGACCTTTCAACGTTTACAGAGGCATATTTAAAATATATCAAGTTTTCTAAGGAGGGCACGTTTATATTGGGTTGAGAAAAGTCTGCTTCTTTACCTACAAGGATGCCCACAATACCACACAGTGTACGAAACCAAGTATTGTTTTGTAAAACTCTTTCAAATTTATTTTTCATATGTTTATAAGTTCATCTGCGGTAGTCGTATAATACATGCAACCAGTTGTGCAAATATTTATTTGTAAGGTTGCAGTCATTCAATATTTCCGTTTATTTAGATGGACGATACGTCACATGGTCAACTGTTTACGAAATAAAACTAAAACAATGCATATGGTTTTGTAAGTTTCTCTTATTGAAAATTGCTAAGTTTAACTCTCAGAAACATAAAAGGTTGTCTGAGGACGATTTATATAACATAATTTTTTTATTTTTGTATTTAAAATAAAGTTTTCACTTAAGAGGGCTAATCGAACCAGTGTTTGTAAGGTAATTTTTCAAAATTTATTTCTTCCATACGGTTTGGTCAAATTACACCAAATTTGGAGGATCAGTAGTTGAAAGTGTACTAGAGGGTAAATGTATATCTATTTTAATTAATTTTCACTTTATGTAGGGAAAACTATACTGTAAATATAAATGAAATTTGAACGTGATTAGCTCCTGAATTATGATATCAATCGGTAAAATTCGGGGTAAAATTCATACATAGCTTCTATAATAAATCTTCATAATTATGCTCCGAAAGTTTCAAACTTTTTATTCCGTACTATTTGGTTAAAATGAATTTTCTAAATAAGTATCTTTGTCACTACAAATGGAGCAAAGAAGTGTTACCTCTATCGGGAATCGCACCTCAATGAAGTCGGTGAATAAAACATCCAGTGAAGGTATAGTCAAGAGCAAAATTATTCAGCGGCGCATGTATAAAAAGTTTCTAGAGAGTGACACAGCTATCCGAAGCTTTTTCCCGACTAGGCCCCTTAATATAAACTATTTTTATTTATTCTAGTTAATATAATCTCAATCCTAGACTAACTTAAAAAAAAGAAAAATAACAAGCATCGTTTTGGAGATTAACTACGGGAAGTGGTTATAGCCGCAAGCGGTTACCGCAGCCGTATAGCGAAATCGAACGCCACAGTGATAGAGTTAAAATTATTCTTCTGTAAATTTGTCTATTTTTCACCATATTCCATATCTACATACGGTACGATCTGTACGGACCTGGAATGTACGATTTACTCGCGATCTTTGATCCTAAGAGAATGACGGCTCCACGAAGTAGTTCAAATACCGGTTTTTTATAGGTATGACACAGTGCATTTGTGGTGTGCGGTTTAATATTAATAAGTGCTATTATTTAATAGGCTGACAAAAATATATTTTTATAAAATGTTATGATACCCTTCAGTTTCATAATCCTATGGTTGAAACACTTTTGTCAATATAGTGAAATAATATCACTTAATACCACTAAAGTGATAAATATGTGTATTTAGTTCAATAACAACCGTATTTACATCTCTTCTAGGGTATCCAAATTTAAGTTCCGTCCAGAAAACTAGGATATTTTTAATTTTCTTAATATTTCCATCAAATACTTAATTTTCATGATAACAAAATAATTTTAATAAGTCGGATACTTAACCCGTTGGGTATTTTATTATAAATAGATAAAAAGAACTCTAGTTTTAGGCCCTCATAAATGTTTGCAATTACTTTCAGACTGACACATATTAGATTTTATATGTGTTGTGCTTAATTCTAATTTAAATTATGACTACTTTTTGATAACGCTTCTCTAGAAACTTTGGTTTACTTCAAGGGCATTTCCAGATATGTTTGTGTGACCAAAATTTATTTAATTATTTTTCAATAAACACACAGAGCATTCAAATTTCTCGACAACAATTTACAAACACTATAATATATGTACAGACAAAAACGTATTATTTGACTGTTGTATAATCATGAATAGCGAATGGCTTTGTTTCTAACCACAAAAGTAATGTTTCCCTGTTGAAATTTACAAGTTATCTCTTCAATGCTCTCAATTTTCAACTTAAATACTTGAGAGAATTTAACTGTTTAGGCTAAATATAGTACACAAACCCTGGGGAAGTAAAGGGGTATAAGGTGAGACCTCAAAGTCAGCCACTACAAATTCAGACTTATATTTAACGAGGGAAAGTCTCAGAGGGCTATAGCTTTTCTTGTACATATAAAATTTTATGAGCGCCAAACATGAGTAAGACAGGTTCTATAATTTGTATGGTATTGTAGCTTTTTATTTTTATATCCAGAATAGAGTTATTATGGGTTAGCAGTTACTCCTTTCTTTGGTGGAAAATACTAAACGTAATGTAATATTAAAAAAAATTATTAATATCTTCAACATTAGGTAAATTTTAATATTACTTGAGGATTTGTGAACATATGATTAATAATAGACATACAGAGGAAATTTTATTGTAACAGCATTCCATGCGTTCACTATTTAACAAAGCGAGAGTTCGTGGGGTTGAGGAATTAATTAAAAGGGATAGTGCTTCATAACCCAAACTTAAACAAAACTCAACTACGGATACTAGCGTTTCGAAATATTTTTCCTTCTCAGGACACAGTATTCTGCCCTTTTCCCTTTTATTTATTACTAAACATGAAATAAAATTACCTAATCTTGATGAAAAGTGTTTCGTAAATCTTTACTATAGGGTGTTTTTCATCTACGTTTTGTAAAAAAATTTATGACAAGCCATATTAACAATACTCATATATAACAACTTTAAATGATTATAATTAATTAACTAATGAAAAATGGACTCTGCTCATACAAGAAAAAAACAGCATCAAAAATGCATTTCTCGCCGTTCCTTTCAGTTTGACACGTGACTTATTCAACACCTTGCAGAAAATGCCTTGATACAAAACACTAAATATCTAGTGTGTTTATATTTCTATTACTCCTTAATTTGCTTATATCCAAAAATAATCAATTATTTCAGTATGCCACAAAATTGTAGGGTTGCATAAAGAATTGCTACAAAAACTACAAACATGTATATTATTTATGATTAAAATTGTCACATTTTTTCGCATACTTCTTTAATTTTTTTTAAAAACGCAATCGCCAAATAGCCATTTCAAAAATCTTGACGCCACCTGGTGGATAAATCGTGATTCTACGAATTGATTAGCTCCCTGTGTTTTGGATATTTTCGTGAATTATTATTTATTTTTAGTGAAATTTTTCACGAAAAAAGTGTCCAAAACAGATACCGTCTTGTATATGTGAATCACGTAAAAATAGTGATAAATATGTTTACTTACCTTCATTCATGTGTACCTAATAATATGTATACCAACTACTTCACGAAGAAAATATTGATATGTCGCGTATTGCGATGTGGTCCCCTTTCCAATAGAAGTAGACATATTTCGTTCTCCTATGAACTCATCGGTAGTACAGGCTGGAGAAAGGGATGATAAAATCAAAACAATAAAAAAAAGTGAAAACAATATTCCTGTATTAAATGATACTATTTTCATAAAAGAGGTAACTATTTCTGAATTCACTGAAGCCATAAGTAATTTGAAAAACTCATGCTCAACTGGTCATGATAATATTTCAATCTCAATAATGAAAAAGTGTAAACATTTGTTAGCGATACCGTTATATCACATTAAAAATTCTTTTTTTTTGCTCAAGGAACCTATTCAGATTTTTTAAAAATTTCAAAAGTTACTTGTTTCTTTAAAAAAGAGGATCCTCACGATATATCAAACTATAGACCCATACCTTTATTATCAGTATTTACAAAAA
This sequence comes from Rhamnusium bicolor, assembly GCA_029963845.1. Lineage (NCBI taxonomy): Eukaryota > Metazoa > Arthropoda > Insecta > Coleoptera > Cerambycidae > Rhamnusium > Rhamnusium bicolor. The sequence goes on along the minus strand of JANEYF010002377.1, from coordinate 224,413 downwards.
TATTTGAAAAAAATAAATAGTAAATTTTTGGAAAAAAAAAAAAATTTCCCCTAATCAGCATGGTTTTAGAAAACACCATTCCAACACCTACAGCTTTATTAAGGTTTTTAGACTAAGTATATCATAATCTAGACATGGGGCACAAGGTCAGTGCATTATTTGTGGATCTTTCAGAGGCATTTGACTGTGTGGATCATGACATTCTCTTAAGTAAATTAGAATGTATGGTCTTCGCGGGCAATGCAACAATCTTCTTAAATCCTACCTCTCAAATGGAAAACAATTTGTGGACTTTTTTGGAGCACAATCTATTGAACTTGTCGTTAGTATAGGTGTACCACAAGGCAGTGTCCTGGGACCTCTAGTATTTCTATTATACATTAATGACATAGAACAACATATAACAGAATTTCACTGTGCATTTGCAGATGATATTACAATAATTGGAAAAACAAGTGGAAATTTATATAATGTGATAAATAACCTAAGCTCAAATTTGCTGTCAGTTTCGAACTACTGCATTATAAGCAATAATTCAATCATAAATAGAGAAAAAACTTTTCATGTAGTTTCATCCTGTGAGTGCAAAGTACAATGCCAGTCTTCTTATATGGTTTGAAAATAAGTCAATTCAACAAGTGAAAGAATTTAAATTATTAGGCATACATATTGATTTCTCTTTAGATTGGAAATCTCATATAAATAATATTTGCAAAAAGTGCGCAGGAAATTGTTTTGCGATAAAGTGTCTCTCTCAAATTACTAGCAGAGATACCGTTAAAATATTTTACTTTGCCAACTTTGAAAGTCGTATTAGATATGAAGTAATTTTTTGGAGATATTCTAATTTAGCAAATCGTGTATTTATATTGCAAAAAAGCTATACGTTATATATTTGGTTTGAGGTATCGAGCATCTTGTAGAGAAACATTTATAAATCAGAGAATATTAACCTTTCCACGTTTATACATTTTAGAGGTTTTAACACTGGTAAAGAAAAATTCAAATAAATTCATTTTTCAAAACATTCATCATGATTATGCCACACGATATGGCTTTAATTTGCAGTATCCAGCACACAAGCTTGAAATGTACAAATCAAATCCTCATTATATGGGCTCTGTTTCATATAATAAACTGAATGGGAACTTAAGAAACATTAATTAACTTAAAAACATTTATTTCAACAGTAAGGAACATTTTAGTGACTTATGGTTTCTCCTCTGTAAATGAATATTTAAATTTTTATCAATTAATTTAATAATGTTAAATTTAATAATTTTTATATGTGTGGCTCTTTATCTGACCTGTTCTATCATTGTATATGATCGATTGGATTAATAAATGGCTATTCTATTCTATTCTATTCTATTGCAATGTACCGCTTTACCATCATTATTTTAGTTGAGGTACTTGTGGATTGAAACCATTTTCCATCAAGAGATGGCGCGTTGTATCATCCGTTGTGAGTGAAGTATGTAATTTAACAAATGTTTATGAATAATCAATTTATTTATTTATTCTTGATCTACTGAACTTAAGACAAACTTAAAATAATATTAATTAGAAAATTATTTTAAATATTTTTTTCTATCCTTAAATTACATGCTTCGTTACGTAAAGCAACATTTTAAATTGATCTACAAAGCAATGGTTAAAAATATTGTAAAATTATTTTTTGTAGAGGTATGTAGTAAGGCTGGGAATTTTTCAGATTTTAGTATTCGAATATTCGTTCGAAAAAAATATTCGAATATTCGAACTATTCGAATATTCGAATACCTATTCGAATAATTCGAATATTCGAATACTCAAATAATCCGAATTATTCCAATAGGTATCCAAATAATCCGGATCCTCGATTATTCAATATTAATAGGTATAGCACTGAATACTAGTGAATAGTGAATACTCTATTTGAGTATTTGGTTGGATAGTCCACAATAAGAGTCGTGACGTAATCCACTAAGCAGGCAATTTGATTTGCTTTCTATACCCACAATAGGGTATGTCTCCTGTACATGTGCTTTAAGGGTCAGAATTATTTAGTTAGTATTTTATTTTAGGATTGAGGCGCTATTGTTCACATTTAACTATTGAAGCTTAAATAAAACGAAAACAGAGCTAGTTTATTATACTTCTGTGTCCTAACTATTTTTCCTTTTCGAAAAAAATAAAAGTGCTCTAAAATTAGAATGTTTTTAAAAAAGATAGATTGTGAAAGTAAAACAAATACATGAAAAGTCAATAGTTAAATATTTACAGGTTTTCTAAAATTTAAAATTTAATTTTAACCCCTGCCTTAATACAGTAAGAATAAAGTCGAGGCGAGAAAGAGATGGAATAGTTTGACTGGGAGTAAAACGTGGCACTAATGTGGTCTATTCATATATTTGGATTTTAGAATAGGTACCTACCTACCTATACCTACTATCTACCTACTTTGGTTGGATGCATACTGCATACCTATTCGTACATAATTTAATAATATATTTTATTATTAAAATTTACTCAAATATAATCAAATATTCGAATACTCGAATATTCGAGTATTTGAGTATTCGAGTATTCGAATATTTCGAATATTCGAATAATTTCCCATTAGAATAATTCGTATTCGAATATTCGAATACTCGAATTATTCGTATTCGATTCCCAGCCTTAATATGTAGTTACTTTCCATTATTGCATACCTATCCTGTATTGCAATATTAAAATAGAAATAACTCCAAAACGATGACTCCTATAGAAATTTAGTTAGAACACCTTTTTTATACAGTTTTCAACACTGGTGTCTTTTCATATGTTTAAAAAAATGAGGCAAAAAAATTATAGCGAAAATTTACCCACGTCCCCCTTATAACTATAGTAACAGATCATGATGTTTAGGTAAAAATTTGCCAAAATATGTAACATTATGATATTAATAAATGGTCCAAATTTAATTTTTGCAACTTAAGGCATTTCGAATTTAGTGGCAAATAACTATGCTGTACTCACCCCCATTTAAGGGCTTGTAGCTCCTTTATGTACTGATTTAAGGCAAATGTTTATACACAAAACTCAACTTATTTTTTTTAGTTCTATCAACCTCTTGAAGGAAGGTACTTAAATATAGGACACCCTGTATATTAAGTCTGTTCTGTGTTCTGCTTTTTTTCTTATAATCATATAATTATATGTATACCTGTGTTAGGTTAATGAGTGTATGCATGTGTTTTTTCTTCTTTTTTTTTTGTATTCTTGTATATTCATATTTATTGTTTTGTTGCTCATAGCAGTCATAGCCTCCTGCTCTATGATTGGGTTTTTAATCTGTTCAATAGTATATTTGTAAATAAATAAATACGTAAATAAGTAACAAGCATTGCCAATTATTTATTACTTGTTTTTGTGTCCACTATTGATATATAAAATTTGAATTACTACCCCAATTTAAAAACTACATCACAAAATTCAAATTCTATTACCAATTATGTTTAACTATTTCAAAATTCTTAAACTGTCAGTCACTATAGTATATTTCACGAAAGAATTCAGTTAGTGTAATTTAAGAAAACTCGCACGTCTTTGTCTATATTAAAAATTGTCTGTAACTAAATCTGATATATTTGTAGTTTTGATTACAAACAATCTCTAATATAGACAAGAAAGGATAGAGCTCTGGGCAATTTTTCTTAAACTAACCTACTCATAGTCATACATATTGAAGTTGTTTCGTTACTCGTTCAGTCATTACCGAGCTAGAAAAGGATCAATATAAAAGACGTCTTACTAAAAAGCAGTGTATCCATTAAAACTTATTCATCACAACTTTTCAATAACAGGTTTTTAAAGCACGTTCGTTCCCCTAAACATTAATAATTAACCCATTTATTAACAGTTTCTTTATACTTCCTTTACGATCCACCTACGCAAACCAAAAACCCACATCTGCACTGCCTCAGACCGTCCTTTTAAAATAATAATTTAAATAAATGATGCTCGTTTGTTTCAGAACTCTTACACCGCGTCATTTTGTTAAGTGGATCGGGTCTTAGTCCCTGGGCGCTCCAGCGTGATCCTCTTTGGATCAAAAGGAGCGTAGCAAAACATACAGGCTGTCATGGGGATCTTCACGAAGACGATTTGGCCCCCTGTTTAAGGCTTAAGCCCTTAAATCAACTGCTGAACGTAAAAGTGGACACTCCGCGGTTTTTACCAGGTTAGTAAACATATTAAAGGTCAAAGTTGAAACAGACTATTTTATGTATAGAAAGAAGTTTAAGTAAATATTTTTATTAAAGATGAGTGGGTAATAGCTTTCATTGCGAGTATTCTCCAAACACTTTTTTTTTGTATAAAGAGTGCTGTTCGTTAACAACTTCGCGCTGACAAGTAAATTTTTAATAAAACAGAATACTTTTTTTATAAAATAAACGTTTTTTATATTTATTTTATAATTTCAAACATCTAATATTTTTACAAATTAAGCACAAATTTTTATAATTTGAAATTTTGACTAAACAAGTTACAAAAAATGTAATCTATAAAAGGGATTGCCGACTGTAATTAGAGTAAAAATGAAAATATTATGGTGTTTGTAGGAAATGCTTTGGCATTAGTTTCGTCCGATCAAAGGTTCCAACCGACATCAGGACTAAGCAACAAATCAGTCCGTTAAACCTTTTAATTGCTTATCGAAAAGCTGGCAAGTCGTGCGGCTATTCAGTGGTGCAACAGCAGGTAGATAAGATATCTGGTGAGGCAATGACCTGCTGGCGGACACATCGAAGCGAGCCGCGAGGCAATTGTTGTATGTCGTAGTGTTTACACGCTAATTTATTCCTCTCCATTGTATCTTATGTTGTTGTATTTTATTGTTGATATTAATTTAATAATAAAATATGTCAGACGTGCGCAAGAATAAAAAACCGCCATACGCTGACAAAGTGAATAAATTTATCAGTGAATTCCCGGATTTATTCTATAATGGTGGTATAATAATTTGTAAGCGAGATAGACCAGATATGCTGGGATAAATATGTTTGTAGACGTCACATAAATACTGTGCAGCATAAAACTAAAAAAAATTGCGTGCCTTAGAAAACACAGTTTCTGTTCGATTTACTGTTAATGCTGATTGTCTGTGATGTTCCGCTGCAAATACTCGAAAAACAACCATTTCGGGAGTTCTGGAATAAATACAATCCCCAGGTGACGTTACCAAGTCGCGCAACGCAGCGTAACTATATACCAACTGTACGTGAAGATATTGTAAACAAGATCAAATGTGTATTAAAAAATACACGGCTGTAGTCATGTGTTCTATTGTAAATGTTATAGTACGTGTCCTGGACCCTCTTAAACATTTTCACTATTACTAGCTAGCAAAAAAACTGAGTGTACTGGCAAAAAAAATTACGCGGGTGGTGCTGGAGACGTTAGAAAAATTTGATCTGTCAACAAGTCAAGTGTTGATGTTTGTGACCGATGGTGCCGCAACAATGCGTCTGGTAGGCCGTTATCTTTAAGAACATGGTTGTAGGTTGGTACATGTTACGTGTAAAGTGCATGCTTTACATCTTGTGGCAGAAACTATTCGACAAGATATCCCAGAGGTAGATGCATTAATAACAAGTACAAAAAAGGTGTTCCTTAAATCTCATAAACGTCCTCGCTCATTTCACAGCAAGTGTCCCGGTGTTTCCGAACAACCACAGCCAATTCTTACACGTTGGGAAACATGGTTGAAGGCAGCTGTTTTTATGCTGAATATTTACAACAAATAAAAACTGTGGTACCACAATTCAATTCTGACGAGGTTGCAGCTATTAAGGTGAGCCAGACAAAATTCGAAGATATGTCCATTTAAACAGCTTTAAAAACAATTCATATGAACTATAAAAGGCTACATGACCCTATACAAAACGTACAGGACAGTGCGTTGTTAGCGGAGTCACTGCAAATAGTGGACGAAGTAAATCAACTGCTACACGCTATAGGTGACGCAAAATTGAGCCCGTTGGAGAAAAGTTCGCACGTGTGTTAAAGCAAGACAGTGGTTTTACCGGATTAAGACACTGGTGGTACTGATGGTGCAACCCCAGATTCGTTAAGACACCCACCAAAAACTCCTACCTATCACGAATCCATTTTGGAACCGCTTTCCAAAGCATTACTTCAAAATGGCCGTTTTGTCTATTTTCCTCCGTACGTCCTTCTATTCTTTCTTTCTTTCATCGTCTTTCCTCTTCTTCTTTAATACTTAAGATTCTCTTAACCATCTTATGAATTGTTTTCCATTTGCTTTCGCTCTCCAGCATCTCTCTTATCATGGTTTCTGTACTAATTTCCAGCCCCAGTTCCTTATACGCCTCCTGCCTATATCTCTTCCATCTGTCACATTCGAAAAGTGTATGTTCCACCGTGTCGACCGCACCACAATGTAGACATCTCTCGTCCTCAATTCGCCCTATTCTAGTTCTGTAGCTCCGGAAAGGACCATGTCCCGGCAGCGCTTGTATCAGAAAATAATCTATTTTTCGATGTTTACATTTGACCCATTCGTCCAGCACAGGTATTAATCTCTTCGTCCACTGTGCGGTTTCGGTGTTCTCGTCCCATACGGTCTGCCATCTCAGTATTGTCCTTTCCCTCGCTACTTCCCTTATTTCCGAGGGCTAATCGAACCAGTGTTTGTAAGGTAATTTTTAAAAATTTATTTCTTGCATGCGGTTTGGTCAAATTCCACCAAATTTGGAGGATCAGTAGTTGAAAGTGTACTAGAGGGTACATGTATATCTATTTTAATTAATTTTCACTTTATGTAGGGAATATTTGTACTGTAAATATAAGTGAAATTTGGACGTGATTAGCTCCTGAATTATGATATCAATCGGTAAAATTCGAGGTAAAATTCATACATGTCGTCTAGAATGAATCTTCATAATTATGCTCAGCAAGTTTCAAACTTTTATTCCGTACTATTTGGTTAAAATAAATTTTCTAAATAAGTATCTTTGTCACTACAAATAGAGCAAGGAAGTGTTACCTCTATCGGGAATCGCACCTCAATGAAGTCGGTGAATAAAACGTCCAGTGAAGGTATAGTCAAAAGCAAAATTATTCAGCGGCGCATGTATAAAAACTTTCTAGAGAGTGACACAGCTATCCGAAGCTTTTTCCTGACTAGGCCCCTTAAGTGCGTTCAAAGACTGTTTTAAGTATGCGTGTATTACATTAATAGATGTCGAACGAATATTTTTTTCATCAGAGCGAATATTACTCACGGAGACAACTGTAGAAAGATACCTGATGCTGCAAAGTTTTTACAGATCTTCTCCAGTTTATGATAACCAAACTAGTTCATCAAGTCAGTTAAGAGGCTAAGCTGTGCATACATTATTATAAATTGTGACAGTTTATTGCTTTTGTTACTAGTTAAATTCTTTTATTACGCTTATTATCATGCGTACGCCGCACATTTCTGCCAACTCTACATCAGTGTTAAAAATTAAGCCAAAATCAATTTTAACCACTTTTCAACATTCGTTAACATTTTAATTCCACGATATCAAAATAGTGTTTCGACACCGTACCATAACATTACATAATTTAATAGATGCTAGTGAAGTCACTAGTTTTTTTAACTGTATTATCACTATTATAGAGGACTATGTGAGAATATAAATAAATATAAAAACATGTTGTTTTCCACACGTTGAGGGAGCATCCTACATAATAGTTTAGAAATATGGAACAAGTTTATGAAAATTGGAATGATCTCAATAAGGCACGATTCACCTTAATCTTCTGAGAGATGTACGATACCTAACGAACGTTATCGCGAAGTAAATTGCATTTCTCTAAGCACATATCTTTTGAAGAAGGTATAAAAGTGCTTGGGGTGGCGACATTTCCAGTGGCGGCAATTATTCTACGCGAATCGGTGACTGAAAATATATACAGGGTTACTCAATAGTACCGTGTAAAAATAAAAATTTTGAAAAAACGCATATACACATAAATTGTTTTTTCGTAATATGTTTGGTTGTTTACTGTCAACCCCTTAACCCCAGGCTACCCCTAATTTTTTTTCAAATAGCACCCTATATCTTGTGATGGCTTATTGTAAAGTTTGTCAAAAACTGTAATCGACTGTAGAGATTGCTAAAAAGAAGACTTATCATCCCTATAAAGTTTACCTTTTGCATGAATTATTGGAGGATGATGTCTTCAGTTTTGTAAAGAAATGATGGAAAGGTGTGTCGATAACGATACAGTTCCAAACATCTTTTCTGATGATGCCACAGACCATATTTTATTTAAATGGGGTTTTTAATAGAATTATCTCTTCTGGTCTCAACATAATCCACACTGGACATTTGAAGTACACTCTCAGTATTTTCAACAATTAAATGTGTGGGTTGGCATAATTCATGATCCAGTTTCCAGACCATACATTTTTGAACAAAACGTACGGCTGAAAGCAATATTGATTTCCTAACTGCTGATTTGATACCTTCGTAAGCAGTCATATTTTTCAATGAAGTAGATCCAGATAATCCACATGTAAGACTGTCCAGTGTCCAGCAATATGGTGCACTTCCACATTTTGGCGTTAATATTCAAAAGTATTTAGATAACATTTTTCCAAATTTTCCAGTTGCTTCAATCGCATGTGGTGACCAATTTTAACCTTTATTATGTCAGTTCACATCACGTTAGCTGAGTAATAATAAAGTACTTAGTACTTCTAGTATCAACACGGCTTTTGCTTGTATCCCTCAGAAATTCGTTATTTAATTTTTAATTGTTGGAAAATTTTTTTGGGTAAGGGTCCTTATTTTGAGAAAAACTACTTTTTTTAACTTGCCGACGTTTCGGTAATTTTTTATTACCATCTTCAGGGCAATTAATTATGAGTTTTTCATGGTCACCATAAAATATATATAAAACAGGAAACAAACAGATAAAATCGTTGGGTATTAAGAAATCTTCTTTATTGTACTTATGTAACATATATACATATATATATATATATATATATATATATATATATATATATATATATATATATATATATATATATATATATATATATATATATATATATATATATATATCACTTTTAAATGTACAATTATCAGACTCTAGTGTGTAATGGTTAATTTTTAATGTTACAGCCGATTATAGTGTTTAACAAGCTTTTCAACGAGACCCCGCAAGAGCATAGGATTCTATCTGAAAAATATAATTATGGGTAGCTAAGGTTTAAGACGTTGACAGTAAACAGCCAAATATATCACGAAAAATTAGTATTATGTGAGACTATATAGAAGCACTTATATTCTGTTTGTGTTATTTTGACATATTACTAATTTTCGGATGAGTTATATGTTCGCTTCCTGTACTATCAAACATAAAAAGTATACGCAGAATGCATCTAATGTGAAAGATTAGAATTATTTCAGCGTATTACTCATGATCATTTACAATTGATACAAAGTTTATGTTAATATACAAGGGCGATGAAAGATCAACTACCCAATCCTGTTTCTCAAAAAGGATAATTTATGTATTATGTAGTTTCAAAGTGGTTTTGAAACATGTGCACTAACTTCATGAGGAAGTTCCTCAAAGAAAATTAGGGTACGTATTATTTTCCAAATCATGATTTTTAGGAGTCGTATGTACGGGTCCTTAAAAGGACGTGCACAAAACTTAATTTTTCTAACTATTTTAAGAGTCCCTTGACCGATTTCGATGATATTTGATACAGAGATGTATCAAGGTAATGCCAAAAATGCACATGTTTCGGATAGAGATGTTTGTTAAAACAATTTAAACTGATTGATTAGCAACTAAAACAAATTTGTTGTCAAAAGTATACCTAGTTTTTTTTTTTAGGAAAATATGTTTATAATGAAACGATCTTTTCTAATGGTACATTACTAACTGGCTGTTGATGGGAAAAAATACATACAGTATTTTTAAAACCTATATCACTAGATAAACTTAACTTGATATCTTCTTTACTATCAAATACAATATTATTAATATGCAATTTACTGAGAAACAGATAAACATTGTCATACATGACACACGCCTATTTGAAATAAATATAAAAAACGCAAAAAGTAATCCACTAAAAGATTATTTTAGATACACTTCGACATACTTACACATCAAAAACGACCCCGCATAAGAGATATAGTTTGAAAGAGAAAAAATTTCCTTTCCTGAAGAATGTAACAGTTGTGTTTCATAACTTTACAATCAACCAAGATGTTGACGTGTCTAAAAGTCGAAAAATCGAACTTTGGTTTATAACTCGAAAACAAAAGATGATAGTAAATTTTTGTCAGTGAATTTGTCTCAAAAAAAAGAGATCGAAAATATGTCTTCCATTTTCTTGTATCTCTTACAGTTACCGAGTTACTCTATACAACCATCGAAATTTGCTCACCCAGTATAGTTAATTGAGTTATCTGAAATGGGAGCATTTACATTTAATAAAATACATTTTTGTAGTTTATTTAAAATTAATGATTTCTACCCCTTAAGAATATTACCCTTTAGAATATTTTTGTTTTACATTTTTAATAATTATAAGGTGTTCAAATTAATCAAAGATGAAGTATAATTTTAAAATTCAAAGGTGTAATCATCTTACACATAAATAATGGTAAAATTTTACACCGTTTCATTGCTGTCTAGTATACACCTAATTTGTGTGTCCCGTGAGGTGTCAGTTTGTTGTGAAATTTTACAGAGTATTTTAAACTGTGTATCATTTTTGAAAGGCTCTCCAATTTATTTCTGTATTTCATATCAAGATTAATTTAATTTATTTAAAAAATTTGAGAATAATTGTCCTCTCAGATTCACTATTTCTCTTGACATATGTATTTTTACTTTATATTACATTTGATTCTGCCAATATTTGTGCATCGTATAATATTACTGTATTATACACCGTTGCGTTGATTAAAATAAGATATAACCATAGACTTATAAAAATTAAAGACACCAATATACCATATCAATCTAACTACGACTGTGTCCGGACAACCAGCAAAATGCCGTTTTTGGTTCCTCTCCTTTCGTGTCATTTGTTTCGTATTTACCTCACTCTCTCTCGATTCAGGGTCAATGAACTTCTTGAACTTGCTTATAAGAAATTTTAGCGTATGTCGTCTCTCGCTTCGTAATCGTCGCCACTCGCCTGCCGCCGCCATTAAATTTGTTTGATTGTTTACAGTTAGAGTGTTTATAAGAGAATCGAGTTTTTAAATATAATTTTTGTGATTTTATCTAATTAATATCTTTTCACGTTAGTTATAGATTTAAAAGACAATTGTGGTATATATTGGATTGTGCCAAGGACCAATTTTATTTTTCGTCATGACTCATACATATTATGTATTTTTCTATTTTTTTTATCATTATTATGGTGCCTTTTTATTATAAACAATTTAAGTTTATAAACTCTTTTATTACCCACGCACAAATATTAATTTTTGATATTTACAGTGGTGTATTTAATATTATAAACAGTTATAAATGTATTGTATTTTTTTTTATTAAAATAAACGTTATTATAATGTATCATGTAACCCGCCCCTTCCCTGGTTCTCCATTTTTTTGATAATTTTTTTCATATCTTAAACCATGGAAGATACGATAAAAGTTTATACGAATAATTTTGTAGGGAATTAAATTCCTATAGTAATCAAATGCCAAAACTTTGCGCCTCAGAAACTGAAATTTTCCTTATTGGAATCTGATATTAAATTTATAAAAAGCAAAAGTAAAAAAAAGTGGCTGGGTTGAAGAACTGAACCCGGGACCTTGAATCCAAAAACAAAAAGCCTAGCACATGATCCATCAGCTCCTACTTGCTGTTAGAAATAAACTTGTTACATATAATAAAGTTTTAATTCTTCTAGTGCATTAACCGAGAATCGAGAGAGAGATAAAGCTAACTCTGAAGTAATACAATAGAAAGAGATCAGCAAAATAAATGTGTCGTGGATATGTTTCGGACATCATTAATCCATTGTCACTTGGTCTATATATCCGAGGTCTGTGGATATAACCTACGACTAAACTCTGTATCACGTATTGATGTAGCAGGCACAAAAGGTGCCATGCCTGTTGTGATTTCACCCTATATCGGCAACTCTAATCCCAGAGTTTTGTACTTTCGGAAAAAATAATTCAGCTGAATTGTGTTGCATTAGGAGCTACGCCGGTATTCACGAGTAACCGCACTGTCCAATATCAAATAAAATAAATAAATTAATTCAGCATGTCCTTGGCCTTGGATCGTTTCTTTAGCTTAGTGTTGACACAACGTCTGTTACTATCTTTCTTTCTCTTATGCGGCAAAATCACCACACCACCATAGTTTCTTTCTTTGATTCTCTCTCTTTTTATTCTTTCAAACTTTCTTTGGCTTGCTATTATGGGCCGTAGTTTCATTGAGAAGCATATCCCGCCATGATTATATCCACGTTTTGACTTACTTTTATGCCTTGACCATGCTTCTGTTCCCTTATTTTACACCTGTGAAATAGTTTTTCTCTCGGTTTCATGTATTTCAGGAACATAATTTTTATCGTATGTTTAAAAGAGGGGTTCTCAAAAAAATTTATTTCATTATATCTGGGACAAATTTCATTATGAACTACATGCACAAATAAATAACAATTAAATGCATAACTAAAACGTATTTTATTTTACATTCAGATAATCCTGCTCATTCAACATAATGATTTTTATGCTGAAAATAGTAGAAAAGAGTCGTCAGATTGACAGTTTTAATATCTTATGCCCTTTTCGATACAAGCATTTATTGTATTCATTGTACTGTCGAAATGTTCCCCGAAGGTAAAACTCCGAAATGTCTGACTTTATTCTTCATTGTCCCGATTCTTTATCTAGAACATCCTTGGCTTTGGCAACTGTCTTCACCAGGCGACCTATATCAAGTTTTAATGGCATTTTACACGTTTACATTAAATCGACATGGGATTCCTTTAAACTATAATGACTTTCCAGTTGGACATGAGTTTCAAATTAGAAATATAATTTAGGTTATTGTGAATAAAACAACAAGCAGTTTTTATATTCTTATTTCAGATAATAATTTAACACTTGTGTATAAATAAAATATTAAATCCTGTGTACACGGTGAATTTTATTTTCATAACTATGCTATGGGGATAGAAAATACAATATATATATATATATATATATATATATATATATATATATATATATATATATATATATATATATATATATATATATATATATATATATATATATATATATTGTGTTCTCGCTTTTAAAAAATAATCAAGTAAACGAGTTCCCTGACTAGGTAGGGAAATTCTTTACCTGAGAAGACAGGTAAAGCGACACTTTCCCTAACATTTTTGAAGACGCTTTGCTGACAGTTGCAGAAAAAAAAATACGCATTTATATATATATATATATAAATATATATATATATATATATATATATATATATATATATATATATATATATATATATATATATATATGTATATATACATATATATATATATATATATATATATATATATATATATATATATATATATATATATATATATATATATATATATATATATATATATATATATATATATATATATATATATATATATATAAATGCGTCAAAGTATCAAAGTATTTTTTTCTGCAACTGTCAGCAAAGCGTCCTCAAAAATGTTAGGAAAGTGTCGCTTTACCTGTCTTGTCAGGTAAAGAATTTCCCTACCCAGTCAGGGAACTCGTTTACTCGATTATTTTTTAAAAGCGAGAACACAAATTTTTATTTTAGAAATGAAATTATATTATAAATATTAATATGAAAGAACAGGTGTTTAGAAAACAATAACATGAATAAATTATGTAATAATTGTTAACACGAAGCACTCTTGTTAATTGTAGTGTTTTGCACATTGGTGATATTTATCCCAGATAATACACCAGAAACATAGGTCATTTGGAAGAACATGAAACATTGCTGAAGTTTCCTTTTCCTGTACATTTACGAATAGCAATATCAACTTTATTTTCGAGGGAATCGTCTATGTAACTTTCAACTGCGGTTGTGGTTTGTCATCCGCCATGTATTTTTGGATGTCAAGTTTTCTCCAGCATTCACCAGCAAAGTAGCTTAGGTTCGGCATAAGAAGTGACCGTTATATTCTACAGCATTTGGCAAGCCAAGAAAAGTAGCAATTTTGCTTGGAATTTTTCCAAAAGTATGTATACCCACTGCTTGATTTATTCGTTTGCCTTGTTTTAGTTTTAGAATGTGGAATTTTAACAATTATCATTATGTTCGCATTTTCAGTATCATCAACTGACATTTCAGTCAATTCGTCTCAACAACCAATTAAACATGATAAGGACAAACTAAAATACAGATTGGTTAAGTAGTAATTTCTATAGAAAAGATTTATTTTTATTTTCATTATAAGGAATTCTTTATCTAGAGCTTCCATGATAAATCGTTCAACATGTTCCCGTGAAAAAAACTTTGATATCTTAGGCTGGTATCCTGAGGATTTGCTCTTCCAATATGTCGTCAGCTTGTAAAATTTGTTATTATCAATATCCTTTATGATAAGCATCGATTTTACCATTGGATAAGGCAGACGACTTAACATTTTAAGATTTTTCGGCAAAAACTGCTAGGAGCACACTCTTATTAATTACGGTTACATTTTTTTTGGTTACACCAACATTCAAAAGTTATGTACGCTTTAGGTACCATTTTTTTGACTTTTCTGGCACCAGTTCAAATACAGCCGATACAGCTGCTTCATAATATCTTCAGGAAGATTGCAAATGTCGTATTCTTCAAACATTTTGATGCACATGTAGTTCAATGTTGAGGATTTGTTTGTTAATTGATATGATGTGTGGTTGCTACTTTGAAAAACAAAACTGAACCAACATGATTTGATTTCCATCTAACTTCATTTTACTGAATTCAATGAGTTCAGAATATCTTAAAACAGATTTCTTGGCAATTAAATTAAAATACTTTTTCCTAAAATTAATTGACATTTAAAGAAATACATGCTATGATGGCTTTAATTACATTATTATGGAAAATATATATTAATAGTATATCAACCAAGTTTCATTCGTACTATTATTTCTGAGTTCTCCCTTTCTTCGGTTTTTTTATCTTGCTAAATAGAAATTGATCAGTTTGTTTGTTTTTTTTTCAATGGTAATGACTATTTCACTTCGTTAAATGAGTATAACAGTAACTAAAACTTTTAAAAGTACTTACAATATTTTATCGTGTGCCATATAAAATAAATATAAAAGAATATAGTAGAAAAAGTAAATGTGACCCTATGTAAAAGTCTACCTTCCATATCAGTATAATCAAACTTTTGATTGCAAAAAGTAGTCCCATAAAAAAGGCAATAGAAGGAATATTTACGGTAAACTTAACTTGCGATAAATTGCTGTAATTTTTATTGGATTTTTTCGTCAGAACCAAGAAAAAATGTTGTATCGCTAGAAAACAATCAACTTGGCATCACGTTTATAAGATATATGTAGGTATCTCCTCTAAAACCAATTCTCTATTTTTTCTATTGTTTCTTATATGAGGTTATTTTTAACAAAAGAATAAGGTGTAATGGAAAGAAACACGTAAAGCTTATTGACAGGAAATGCATTAGGGAAACTGTTTAATCGCATTACTCTGTGCAAAGTGATTTACCCTATTTGAGCCCTTAGTTGTCAAGGATATTGAAAGGAAATTGGAATATTAAAATTAAATAATAATTTCTAGACCACAATTTAAATAATAAGTACAAATTTGTTGGGTTATTAGGTCCAATGTAATTAAAACACTATTGTCTTAACTTGCCGACGTTTCGGTATAATTTATTACCATCCTCAGGGCACTGTAAGATATAAATAAATTGAATGTAAGTTATTCTATAACTATATGGGTGATAAATTCTAATCCAAACTAATAGTGAAGAAATAATATTGAACAGTTAATTAATTATTCTTTACCAGATTGTAGAAAACATGTACTTATTTTAGGCACTTCAATTATTATTTAGAATTAGTTATAGGTTAGTGATATATAAAAATTATAAACAAATACTCACATTAAAATTTAGTGTTTCTTGTGCATAAAAAATATAATGGCAGGAACATACCTCGTAGCTATAATATTGAGTTTATTGAAAAATACTCAGTATATTGGCGCATACAGAAATGAGAAATTTTTATATACTTCTTGAAATTTGTGTTATTCTCGTCGAGGCTGTGACACTAATGATATTATTTTTTAGCACTGTTAAACTTACTGTAGATAAGGGATGAATAAGTGTTTGGGCACTAAAATGGTTGTTTATATAATAAGTAAACAAGCTTAAAGTAGAAAGGAACGAAAGATGTAAATAGGTTGATAATTTTAAAATATCTAATGTATCATAAAGTTTTCATTTTATTAATTAGATTGAAATAACAAGAGTTTAAATTTTCAGTGTCTTTTCTTGAATTTACTGATTCGAATTTTTTAATGTTTATCATTTCTTGAAATCTTCTTTTTTCTAGATTAGATTGTTTACCTATTACTGCGGTTTCGTCAAAGTTAAATTCATGATTTAAAAATTTACAATGTTCTACCAAAGAAGTGATATTAAGCTTATTTTTATTTTTGACATCTCTCATATGTTCTTTTTTCCTTGTTTTCAGATACCTACTTGTTTGACCTATATAACTTTTATTCTAAAAAAATTCTTTTTGATCGTATTTTCACTTTTAAAAGCTATATTTATTTTGTTTGACATGAGGACCTTTTTTAACTTTTCCGAAAGATTTTTTACAGATGGTAGTTTATAATAAAATGTTGGTTCTGTTAGTAAAGGTCTAATTGGTCGACTATTATTGTTATTATTTAATATTCTATTGATTAATGATATCAGAAAATTATTTTTGATAAGATACATTTTAATTAGTTGTAAGTTTTTTTCTTGAAATTGGGGACTGGATAAATTTATAGCTCTGTGTTTTAAAAGTTAATACAGTAGTGTTTTAATTACATTGGACCTAATAACCCAAAAAATTTGCACTTAGTATTAAAATTAAAAATTGGTCTATACCGAATTTAGGAACTCCTACTCCCACTCTTTCCAACATTTGTCATTTGATTAGTGAGTTTTCACCATTATTAAAATACCTACGGAATGAAATAATCATTTACATTATAACATTTTTAAACTGTACTCATCTTAAAAATAACGTTTTTCCACACGGAATTTAAATTTTTATCGAATTAAAAAAAACGTTACAATAGCTTTCTGCATATATGCTAATAATCGGTGGTTTAAATATAAAGTTCATTTAAGATTCAATCTGTATATTAAATTTAAATTATTTCAATAAAAGATATGAGCAGAGATAGTACATTTACACAAAGTTTATATAGAGTGTGTCAAAAGCCTATCTCTGGAAAGGATAAAGATAAAAAACTGTTTTTGGGAATCTAAGGTTTTTGCACAATTACGATTTTGCCACCTTCCCAGGAGCGGAACTACGGGAGATTAACTTTAGAATCATAAATAGACAATCTAAAAAAAAACAATTTTGGCTGATTCTGTCCAAAATTGCAAAAGGTCAAAGTTCGTATTTAAATGCGACTGTTTAAAAGAATCTTAGATCTGTACATTGCATCAAAATGTTTGCTTTATTAAGAACTTTTATGAAAAAATTTAAACTTGACTTTCAAACGTTTTTAAGATTTGCGGGAGTCATCTTAAAAGAGAAAAAAATTGTATAGAACCACAAATAAAGTAAATCTTTATTTGAAACATAAACAATATTTTATGTTTTAAAATAAAGGAGCTACTCAAAATGGCCACCTCCAACTTTGTTCGTCTTTCATTTAAAAAACAGTACAGTTTATTAAAAATGAACTTCATATTAATTTTTTATTTCCTTTTTTTGCAAATTTATTTAAATCAAGGTGGCCGTGCACTTTAAAAAAAATTCTGAGTCATTTCCGTGTGATGCCTGCTTAATATACGTAAATTGCTTCGATTGTCGCGACATTTTCGTGATTTTTTTGGTGATTATTAGACAATTTTCATTTATGGCTTTGTGATCATGTTGCCTGACGAAGACAAAGTTGAGATAACTTTTGTGGAGCATATCGTAGAATCTGCAATGAAACAGAGCGATTGTTCAATATGGCTTATCCAAATAGGTCAATTAGTCCTATTTATGCAGGAGGTGTAGTTTATAAATTTTTCGATTAGTGTAAAAAATGACCCACGATCAAAATCTTCTGCTCAAAATAAGGAAATACAAATTCAAAGTTTGTTGTGCATACATCAGATCAGTTGTTAAAAAAACAAGACTCACTAAATCGACTGCATAACTAATTAAAAAAAAAAAAATTCCACCTTTAAAAGTTCATCAAGAACTTTTACTCGATAATAATTGTGGGTCTCTCCTGGCAAGTTGTAAGCAAGTTTTCCTCATTTTAATATCATCTGGCAGTTTTACAAACTTTTGTGGTGTTTTTTGCACTTGTACTCTTGTAGTTCGGCACCAAACACCACGTGTAACAATGGGAACTCATTATTTTATATGATAAATAAAAAAACCATACCGAGTGTTACTTGCGCTTGTTTGCTTACTACAAGAATGATGTCACAGGATATAGTGACATGGCGGCTCGTGTTCTCGCGCCAATTTATATATTTGAAATTTTGAATGCTATTTTATGCTATAAAGCGATTTCATTTAAACGAATAATACTACGATATGAATATTTTAATACAATTTAAAAATAAAAGTCAAATAGCCTATTATCGTTATTGGACGGATCAAAATCGACACTGGGTTGAAGGTAGCCATAATCAGCATACTTAAAAGTTGAATGTATGGACGTGCATCATTGCAGATAAAATGGTTGAATCGCTTTTTAGTAATGGGAATCTTAATAGACCCCAACCTCTGCAAGATGCTATTGCGGTCATTGTTGTAACTGCAATTGAAGAGAGATGTGAAGTTTTAGATCCAGTAGTCCGTCCCATCTTTGGTTGTTAAAAACTCCCTGAATGTAGAATTTCCTGGGCAGTGGATAGGATGTAATACTGTGATTGAATGGCTAACTCAATCTTCGGACCTTTCCCCCTTGAATCTTCGTGTGGTGGTATTTGAGGGACAATTTACCAAACCAAACTCAATAACCTAGACGAATTACGTTTTAGAATAATCAATGCAGCTCAGTCTATGTTAACTCAAATGCTACAGAATGTAAGACTCTACTTTTGCCAGAAATTTGGAAGTGTCCATTTTGAGCAACTCTTTTAAAGATAAACTAAAAATTTTGTTCATTAAGTTGCAGTTTAATGTTTCAAATAGTTATTTTATTTTTTATCCTATATAAATTTTTCTCTTTTAAGGTGACTGCCGTACCCTTTTAAGAAGCTTGAATGTCAAGTTTAATTTTTGCCATTTCGGATAAAGTTAATGTGTCGAAATCCGGTTTACGCCAAAATTTTTCTTTTAAACTGAACCTAAACGCGATAGGGGCTTTTATTTAAGATTCTACAGATAGATCTCTTACTATAACTGAGATTCCCAAAATTAGTTTTTTATCTTTACCCACTCTAGATATATTTGCCCATAGTAAAATTTTAAGATTATTTAAAGAAATTATGAACGCAACAAATAGAAATGAAAATTATTTTCTTATCTTCTTTTTTTCAAAGAATCATAATTCGAAAAAACAAATTTTCAAAAACTACTGTTGTCTGTGGCAACCCTTAAAATTTATCTACTATCATTATCTCACTTCATTATATTATTTTTATCTGGTCAAAAATGATCAGATCTATTTGAAATCTACAGATTAAGATCTCCTTTCCGTGAAGAAAATGGATACAGTAGTAGTCGAATTTGTCAATCAGTTTGTATCAGGCCTCAGGCCACTACTAAGAATTGAAAGCATGCTATAAAAACAGCTTCAACTGTTTTATTACAATTCTAAAAATCTAAATATTTTTTATTACTAGTAAAATTTGTTTGCAACTTTGTTGTCGATTCAACCTTTCGCTATTTTATAGTTCTGTAAGGTTAATTAAAATTGCACATAAATTTAAAATGGATGAGAGTTAGTCCAGCAAAACATTGTGCAAAGATAATTAAATTTTTACCTTGTTGGAATTTTATGTGGCAATTTCATAGGACTATTAGCATTCATATTACGTAAAGTCAGTTTTATATTAAATGTAAAGTATACAATTTTGAGAAGAACTGATCGTTTTTTATTTGTAAATAGGGAAATTCATAATACGGAAGATTTTAAAAAAACAGATAGGACAATTTGTACATGGAGAAATGGGTTTGTATATCAATTTCTTCTCGAAAAGTTTAGCCTTATTTTAAAATGCAATTTTAACATATACGATGTTTTCACAAATAAGTGACGTAAAACAACAAAAACCGATATTCTGCTAATTACCTAAAATAATCCTTAGATTGTTCCAGAACATCTGGAATTTATGTCTAGAGACATTTCAATCTACCAGTCATACTATGGGATGAAGTCGCCTTTCCCGTACCAAAAATCTTTAGCTTTTTTCGAGTGCCATATTCTTGAAATTTGAAACAATTGTAGGACAATTTGACATCAAATAAAATAACGATATTTGGTACAAAACGTAATTGAAAAACAGTCTGTAGATAAAATGTCTTTCGAAGAACATTTTTGTTTATATTTATACCTAAAATTATTACATGGTGATGGGATCATTCGAATGAAAAATAATCGGTCATTATTAAAATATTTGGAACATTCCGATTACTGAGAAAGAATTTGAATGATATTTGATCACCACTCAAATCACGTGCAACACAACCTCGACTCTCGAGTGCAGCTGACGCATTCGGAATGCGTCACTCGAATACTCGTATTCGGTCCACGCATACAGCTATGTACTAAAATTTAAAATAATAAATTACATAGGCCCACAAAATAAATGTTCTCTTCTAGAGATCAGACCCAACTTTTCCCATGTATTTTGATGGGCTGAAACCAAATTTGGCAAAAAAATATTTTTGGCCCGTCAATTTTTCTCTACGACCTCTTATAACCCTCTATAATCCCCTAAAGGGGAAATTTTTTTTTTTAAATCTTTAACGTTTTTTTTGGGTCGCTGATCAAGAATCTGAAGTCAAAAATAAATTTTTACATAATGACAGCTGTCACCAAGCTGTCAAATTTAATGAAAAATATAAAAAATCATTATTTGGTGCATATTATTAAGTTTCCTGGGCTGCTGACCAGGCATCAGAAGTCAAAAATAAACTTTGACATATTGACTTGCATTGATTTCAAATACGACGATTTCTATGACATCCAGATACATCACAAATTAATAAATAAAAAAACATTGTATTGTACGAAAGTACATATTTAACTTTATTGTTTTTATTAATGACAAATTGACAGGAATACATTTTCATATATCAAAAAATACGTAGCTATTAATAAGTATTAATCAAAATTCTGGAACTTTAATTAACCAAACTTCCGCCTCTTTGTTGAGAAGAACGTTTAATCGTTTTTTCTATCTACGGTACCAGGTTTCTCTCTTTTTAAACACCAGCAGTAATCGACCATCATGCTTGTATTCCATGTTCCTTGGTACCTCTGCTCCATTTACTTTATGTCCTGATGGAATTTCTTCCCTTGTTTTTCGCTCATTTGTTCAAGATTTTAGGGAAAAAAATCAAAAAATACAATGTATAAGGTACCTTGAGAGTTAATTAGTTTTAGATAATGGTGTTGAGATAACTGACAAAAAATGATAGCAAATAAATATAGTATGTCTTTCTCTACCATAGGAACACAGTTGGCATCCCAAATAGACAGTAGTAATGTTGTTACGTATAACGAGGACCGAAGACTTACTCAGTCAATATTTTTAAAACCAACTTATCCCGGGGAAGTTAAAAATAATATTTTACAATTAAAAGACAAAAAGTCTCTAGGACCAGATGGAACCACTAACGAAATTCTGAAATTATCGGCGTGCCGTATTTCAGAACCAATCAGTTATCTCATAAATCTCACAATAAAAAAGGAATTTTCCCGTCAAAGTCAAAACATGCCACTATAAAACCACTGTTCAAAGGAGGTGATAAATATAAACTTACCAATTATCGACCAATATCCCTCATATCTGGAATATCTAAAGTTTTTGAAAAAATTCTAAAAATTAGATTAGTAAACTATCTAGAGAAAAATAAAATTTTAAATGACATGCAATTTGGCTTTTAGCAAAAAAATCTACCCAAGATGCAATCGCCAAACTTACATCTTTGGTGTATGAAGCTATAGATAACAAAATGACATGCCTGGATGTTTTCGTGAATCAAAGGCTTTTGAAACTGTTAGTCATGGGCTTTCGCTGGATAAACTAGAACATATAGGAATAAGGGCTAATGCCTAAAACATAATTAAAAGTTATCTACTGGATAGAAAGCAACGTGTAGAATTTGAAGGTATACTGAGCGATGAGGAGATGGTGACTTGTGGTGTTCCTCAGGGCACCGTTCTGGGAGCAGTGTTATTCTTAATATACATTAACCATTTACTTATCTTAAACTCTTCTGGAGCAATACTATCTTTTGCTGATGACATCGTTGTAGTATATGTAACAAATACCTGGAATAATGCCTTCAATATCGCCAAGGATGACCACAAAAAAATCTTCAATTATTTTAAATCTAATATATTAACTGTAAATATAGCAAAAACCAAAATTGTGTCCTTTACAACTTATCCGATGATGAGAGTATAAAAATTTATAACAATATAAAAATAAATCTATCCAGGTCAGTAAAATATCTAGGCATCTATGTTGATTCTTTTTTGAGGTAAGACGTGCATGTACGCTCAGTGGCTAATAAACTCAGAGGTTCAGATTCAGATTCAATCAGTTTAAAAAATTTCTCTCTATTTCTCAGTTAAAAACCTTGTACCACGCACATGTTGAATCGATACTTTAGTATGGGATTATTGGATGGGGTGGTATTAGGAAAACGCATTTAATGCCATTAAATATTTTGCAAAAAAAGGATTTTAAAAATAATGTTTAAAAAATCATTTTGATACCCCTCTGCTTTATTATATTCCCAATGTAAATTATTAGATATACGACTACTTTTCTTCAAAACTACTATAGTTTTTCTAAATTCAAAACCATACTACACACAGACAGTTAGTCATAGTTATGACACACAGAATAGAACAGCTGCTAATTTAATTTTACCAAGAGCTCAGAAATCTATAGGGCAAAGATGCTTTACGTACATTGGCCCCAGATTGCTAAATAGATTGGCTGATTTTTTGAGAAATATAAATTCGATTCATTTATTTAAGAAGAAATTAGGTAAATGAATCCTCCCCAGAAATAAACATGAAGTTGATTCAAACAACGATCAGTATTAAATAATTACGTACCGTTTCTTTTTCCTATGCCTTTTTTTATTATCTTTTAAGTATTTTTTTTTTGCGTTACTTGCATACAGTTAGATTTGTGTTAATGTCAATGTTTATTGTTACCCCACATAAGTGCTGCAATGAGGATTCTCCCATTGGCAGATTTTTAAATGGACCTATATGGGTTTATTTCAGAGAAACTACTTCTCTGACTCCTTGTTTATTTACATGCAAACATTATTTAATTTTTATACGATTTGTTATTTTTAGTATGCTTGATGAGTTAATTTATATGTATATGTATTCAAAATGTTGTCTAGTATAATATACTACTGTATTTCTATATTTTGTATTCTGAAATTGGCTTAAGTAAATAAACTTTAATATTACTACTATTATTAATTATCCAAAAAATTTTATGAACCTAATATTAAAAATATCTACTTACTAACAACATATATTTAGTTATATTATAGTTATGTATATAATGTATATGACACTTTTAATTTTTTTGACTTTTATAATTATAATTATTATTTTAGGAAATTATTACATTGCTTGATATTCTCAGGAAGTTGGTTGAATACAATGAAACCTTTATAAAACAACGTTGTGGCTAATCTGTTTAAATAAGAAGTGTCTATAGAAAGTCATTAACATTTCTCGTATTATATGTGTATACAATTTTCACAAATATAATTTTATTTGTCGAATAGTCTGAAGTCAGTTTGTTTTTTATTTTGAAAATCATATCTAGTATTCTAAAAATAATTTGCTGTTTAACATTCATAAAATGAATGATATATGTCATTATGTCGTCCGCAAACATAGATATTTTACAATATTGTTTATGTATAAATTAAAGAGAACTGGCCCAAGAACAGTCCCTTGTGGAACGCCATGCGTGGTTTGCAATCCACCCATCCACCGCTCTGTAAATTCACCATATTATAATGACAAGTTTATTACATCAAGAAACTGATTTCCAATTGCATTGAAAGCATCTTGAACTATTTTGGTTGTTAACATGTGCTCACAGTCTGCGGTATTTTTTAAATTTACAATTATTTTTCTTAATTTTGTTGTTTGAAATTAGTGGAAGCTTCCTTCTTGTTCAATATTTTCAAGAATCTGTTCATAAGTATTGTTAAAGTTAATATTGGAGGTAATTTCTTCGATACTTGTGAGGAAGAATGCATTTGTCAGCAATTATATCTTTGTTTGTTTCCTGTATATTTGAAAATGCGATACATTCACTAGTAACAGAATTTTTATTTGGTAGTAATTTCTTTAATTCTTTCCATAGTTCACGGTCATTATGAGAGTTGGAGGTAATTACATTATTATAGTATTTTTCTTTACATGTTTTTAATTTTGCTAATTAAATTTGTTTTTGGTTGATATGCTCCCCAATCTTCGTTTTCATCTGTGAACACTGCTTTTTATACTTTAAATCTCTTTCCTTCAAGTTTTCTATAATTTCTTTATTAATCCATTTATTATCCCAATGTTTAGATTGGATTTTAATTTCCTTCATTAGGCATATATCATCAAGGGATTCGATTATATTCTTGAACAGTGAAGAGGCTAATATGTGTACATTAGAAATATTGTTGTTCCATGGTTTATTTATTAATAAACAATAAAGTTCAAATCATAATTTTTAATATCCATTTTTTACTACCATATGTTCGTTTTTATATTTTGTTTGTACTTCATTGGTATCTACCGTTATTATATTATGATCACTAATTTTTGGAGTCAAATGCACTTCATGAGTCGTGTCCTTCCTATTCACATAGTCAGTTATTGTCGAACTATACTGGGTTATTCTTGTGGTGACCTAATAATTTGATATAGGCCATTGTGGTATAATATACTTTTCATTTTCTTGCTACAGTATGTTTTTTTTGCAAATCAAAGTTGAAATCTGCTAACTAATACTTAATTTACATTTTGTTCTCATTATATTTTTCCTCGATTTTAGATAAAACGTATTCAAAATATGTTTCTTTTAAATTTTCGGTACCCAAAAAATATTTAAATTCTACATTATGTACTTAAATTATACGATGTATAAACTATATTACTACACTCAGAGAAAAACCATTGTAAAATTTAAAAAAACGCTAATGATTGAAAGTAAATCAAATATATTTTTGCTTCATTAGTGTTTATAGTTAAATCAAAAAGAAAATGTATGGTTTTATCACGCATTTTCAAAACAAACTAGCCTAATGGTGATTTATATATTTGATCCTTTTAAAACAACAGCATTATGTTCATTTGAACTTATCAGAAAACCATAAGTAATTATTATGACAAGCATAATAAAATGTATATTATAGCATCTTCTTTCCAAAGGAAAACTGCTTTATTTGATAGATGCATAGCAAAAAACTTAAAGTGTTTGTAAATTTAAAATAATAATGCTGCCCCAACTCTTTTAACGAAAAATTCATTGAATCATTCATGTTTCATTTTGTCTTCAAAATACAATAATTTTATTTAAAAGGGACATAACAATAATTTATATTAGCAATTTTAAAGTAAGTAGTCCCTATTTACATTTTGTTGAATAAATCCTAATGATTCGTTTATGTTTCACTTAAAACAAAGCTTACACTGATTTAGAAATAATAGGACCACTAGTTAAAATTAAAAATGAGTTCACATCAAATTTATATTGATGTCACTTCATTTCGTGCACTCAAATTATTGAAATATTTTTACAGTTTAGGTACAATAAAACATTAAATTTTCATGTAAAGTATTTATTTATATAGATATACAATACATACATTATATTTATTACTAAAAAAAACATCAAATATAAAATATATCCCTTTTCGGGTTCTAATAAAGCATATATCAAAACTAAACTTTCTTTTTTTTAAAAAAATATTTACAAAAAACACATATTTACACAAATATTTACAAAAAACTATCAATTTCTAATCAAATAACACTTTAGAATATCATACTAAAGAGTTCTTTTCGGTAGGGAACACGGATTTTATTTGATTCAATATAGGTGGATAATCTTTAGGAGATAGATGGGACCCATTATATTGGATGTCTTCCAAAATTATTGACACGAGATCATCCCGGCGAAATTTATCCAAAGACGAATGATTTTTGTAATGTTGGAAAATTGCCCTGCCTTTATAGGATTCATTTCAAAGATCAGATAGGCCCTAGCATAAACAAAAATAAATAAATATGTATGTAGATAATTTTTAACACAAATACAATACCTTAGACAACTTAGAAACAGATCCTAATGTAGAAGTTTTCACAGAGCTTGGAGTTTTTGGATCTGGATTTTTTTCTAGCCAAGAATCAACTTTAGAATTATATGTTATTGTTTCATCATCTACGTTATGCTAAAAATAAAAAGAACAGTTAGAATCAATTTAATGATAAGAAAGAAAATTATACCTCAACTTTCCTCCAATTAAATAATTTTATGCGAAATTCTGCTCTCAAACCTATATTTGAAATTGCATCTTTGATATCATCTTTGGACAGATATACTAAACTTCTATATGTTATACCAGAATCTAAAATAAAAACATTTGTAATGGGTTGAAATTGACGTTGATGTAGTAACTGTTTAGAACAAAAAAAATTAGATAACACTAAATTTAATCTTGATTGCGATTTTTTTTAAAGCTTCTAAAATAAACGCTTTTGTATTACCTATTACAAGTGACTGATAATATTCCTACTTATACCTCCCTTGTAATGATGGCAACACTTGTAACAAGTTCCACTTGTTTAATAAAATTCGGAGCTGGGAAGGGTCTTCGTCCTCACCCTGGGCTATATTTGAGTCCAATGGAAAAGAAATAGTGTCTGTTAGTTCCGGATCTTTATTGTTTACATCATCCAGAATTACATCAGAAAGATGATGCCGTTGTTTTGATCTTCCGTAGTTAGTCTTGTAAAATAAAATAACATTTACACATATATCGTAAAGTGTGGGCAGAGTGATAAATAATATTTTACACTACAAGCAATAAGATAAACTATTTTTTACTGGTAATAGGAGCAGATAACTGGCAAGCCTGTCATCTCTTAGAATATTATCGAATTTCCAAAAAATGTCAAGAAATATGATAGATATTATAGTATCAATGTATCGCTGACATAGGGCGATAAAAAAAATGAATTTAAATAGAAAGTGGGGAATAAATTTTAAAAGTATTAAAAAGTGTCACAAGCTATACAAAAAATCCAAAATGAGCAACCATTTTCAATATGGCGACCATGGCACAGTTTGGATTTTAGGGGACCTTTAGTATATTAGTACAGCATACGAAGGAAATGGCATGGAAAATTTTGGATACTTTGGGCACAGACTCTGTGCTTTGTGCTATTTGGACTTTTATGTAAAAACATGCTCTAATCACGGGAAAACTACTATATAAATTTATATACTATATATAAATTTTTCTAGAAAAAAATGCTAGAATAATATTGTGCAATATATAGTGGTCTCCGTATTTTCTAGACACATAAAAAATGTCGGCACCTTTGACCATCAAACACACCGCACCGCATCATCAAAGACGCCGATATTTTTTATGTGTCAAGAAAATATGAAGACGAGTGTACTTACGTTTCAAATATTTAAATTTTACACTGACGTTCAATATCTAATATCTAAAGCTCCATAATACAAGCAAAATATAAAGTACTAAGCAATAATTAATTTGAATTAGACAAGGAATCCCCCTTTGGAAAAAAGCCAAAGTATTACTTAAAACTTAATGTTTTCCCAATGAAAATACATAATAAATAGAAGCCACCAACTTACCTGTAAGTATGGTTATTTATTACAATGGCTGCGATTTAACTATTACAGCAGAGCACTGCTGCACACAACAATGTAGCAAATGTCGGTCACGGCACGATTATCAGCATCAGCACAAAACAATAAAAACGTTCACAGGTAGCATCCAGTAGCCGTCGCATGGTCATGCAGTTCCCTTATTGGATAATGTAATCACGTGATCGAAGACGGTTTGGTGGTGTCTTTTAATAATGTTAATAAATCATGTACAAATGTTTTAACCTCCAATAAAATGTAATCACTTCACTTTTGGTTTATAATGATGAAATAATAATATATCAACACGCAAGACGCGACTGAATGTCCTTTTGTAATAAAATACCATAACTTTGATACAACTGTGACTTTCCTTAAAAATGTTATTTATCGCATATAAAAACAATGAGCTGCCCTTTAAATGCAAATGAACAACTTTAATTTATATTGATGAGACCTTATTATAATCAGGCAAGCAAAGCATCATTTTGTAATGAAGTAACATCACTTTATTTCAATATTGATTTATTTGAAAACAAATATACCATGTGGCGGCTAATTGTTTTAAGAGGAAATCATTTTAAATATTCAAGGAAAGGAAATTCCCTATATTTTGAAGTGACTAAAGCAGTAATTTGTTCAATAAACAATATAAAAGTATTAATATACCTAATTGATATGTTGACTTTTGACAGCTTGGATTAAATATAGTAATTGATTTATATTAACGTGATTTCTTGTGCTTTTTAAAACACTAAATTTCTCTGAGTGTACTATTGTTTTTATGTACATGTATTAAAGTGTATCAAAGTAATTATTATTTTTACAGGATTTGCACCATTCATCGACGGCACCATTCTCCTGAACCCCACCAGTGCCCCACCAACTACTACGGCGTCCACGGTGGCAACCTCTGCTGGATTTGAGCTGGCGGATTTTCCGGAACGCGATCTATTGTTTGGTTTAACAAGTACGGAATCATATTTAGACTTAAACGCGCAAGATCTCGAGTTCGGGTTTAATGAAACAAAACGTGACAGGATTCTAAGGACATACGTGAGAAACTCTTATTACTACCACTTAAATGAAATATTCTCAACACTCAAGAATGAGTACACAGACTGGGAGAGACCCACTCAAAATCCTCTAAGTGTGAGAGACGCGACGCTCGATGTTCTCAGTGACGGGCATACCGCAGCGCCTTTGATACGAATAGGATATTTACATACCATGAGTGGAGGGAAAACGTTTTTTCTTCACTTTCAGCATCATAGCGGAGAGAGGGATTTTCCTATGGTAAGTATTTTTATACTCTTTTCGTGTAGTTTTATTGATATTTCTGATTATGTACCGAGCGTCCAAAATTCGCTTTCATTGCAGACTATCTATTAATATAATAGGTACCTAGGAAAAAACTGATTCAGTACTTTCGGGATTTTTTTCAAGACCAATTTATTGGTGAAAACTTACATATTCCCACCTAATTTAAACATTAACCAGTACAGGATTGGCCAGAAGTAACGGATAATCGCAGTAACTTTCCCAGTATACGTTTCGTTGGCAGAGTATTGGTTTGTTGTATAATAATAATATACGAAAAAATAAATAGATGGGTTGAAAAAAACAAATTATGTATTAATTGCGAAAAAACAGCATGTATTGCGTTTAAAACATCGCAATCTAACATAATAATAAATGACAGCATAATGTTGGATGGGATAACGAGCCTGAGCTACTCAAACAACTCAAAAATGTTAGGTTTAAGGATAGATTGCCATCTTAAATGGTCTAGTCATATACAAGATGTCTGTGCTAAATTATCAAAAGCATGCTTTGCCTTAGCCATAACATCAAAACAGTGTAGTTCATCAATTATAAAACAATTATACTTTGCATCTATTCATTCTACTATTAAATATGCCATAGTACATTGGGGTCAATCACATGATGCACATAGCGTTTTTGTTTTACAAAAGCGAGCGTTACGAATCATGGCTAATTTAAAATATGATGAGTCGTGCCGGG
This sequence comes from Rhamnusium bicolor, assembly GCA_029963845.1. Classification (NCBI taxonomy): domain Eukaryota; kingdom Metazoa; phylum Arthropoda; class Insecta; order Coleoptera; family Cerambycidae; genus Rhamnusium; species Rhamnusium bicolor. Next base: position 194,030 of record JANEYF010002377.1, on the reverse strand, counting down.
ATGCATTCAAAACACTAAATATACTCACTATGATTTCTGTGTATATTTATGAAGTAACTTGTTTTGTATATAAAAATAAAACAAAATTTTCAGAAAACAGAGCCCAGCATGATCATAATACCAGAAAAAAAAAAAACAATTTTATACCACCAAAACATGATTCAGCTCTTTATCAAAAAAGTCTTTTTTTATAATGGGTGTAAGTTTTTCAATGTTTTACCTGAATCTGTTAAATGTTTACCATCAATTTATAAATTTAAAACTGCTGTAAAGTCACTATTAATAAATAAAAACTGCTATACCATAGGTGAATTTATGTCAACTTTTTAATTATTGTTTCGGGTTACTGTTAGCTGTACTATTGTATATTTATTAACATGTCCTTCGTGTATACGTGTCTTTTCTATGTATATTTTATTACATTTTTAGTAGTTAGTTTTCTATACTTTTGACTGTATATTTAATTTTATGCTAAAATTATTAAAAATGACAATTTTATAAGTTATAAATATGTTAATATTTCTTGTTATGTTACTACTACTAACTTTCTTGTACAACTATGACAAAATTTCTTAAACCTGTTCTTGTACTGTAGTTTTCTGAAATTAATAAACATTATTATTATTATTATTATTATACAAAAAAATTAAATTGCAAAAAATAGCATTTCAAATGTAGAAGGTAATTTTGGTTAACTAGGACATGCAATAAAACTGATATGGAAAATATGCACTAATGAAGAATATAATTAAAATATGGAATGAAATGAAAATGTAAGAAAATTTTTTTACTAATTATTATTTTCTAACTTTTACAAAAACTTATCACAGATAAGTAAAACATATCTTTTTAAACAATTATTTTCCCGGCTATTTGCCAAATGATGAAATTTAAATTATTTATTTATTTATTTACACAGTGCTTTACTGGCTACAAACCCAAATAGTACAAAATTGAGGTAAATTATTATATTAACTAACCTTCAAAATTATATTAAAAATAAATATGCCACAAATTTTACAGTATTTTAATTGAAAGAATTTTTGTATAAAAAAAAATAAAGAAATACCAATCTAAAACTCCAAATCGTATTTACAAAATTTTTTCAACTGCTCAAAAATAATGTTAAATACTATCATTAGATACATAATTTATACTTTGACGTAAACGATGCTTCATTGAATGTCGCCCATATGTTACTGTGTTATAATATTCGATATACATTAGCTCTTGATTTCTTGTGCTGTAAGATGGCACCCGTAGCGGGAAATATTCCCTTAATTCCGGTACATTATACATGTAGTTTTTGATCTTGAAAGAAAAATTTATCTTGTTTATAAATCTGCGTTTTTTTAGTTAATCTAAACCAATAATTATATTGTTCTATCATCGTAATTAAACTCATTAGAATTAATATTTAATTTGTATAAAATAAACGACAAATTCATTTGGTAAATTCTCAATACATTTTATGTTATTCCTGTATTTTGGAATCCAGATTACTGAACATTATTCCGAACCACTAACTACTAATGGTTTATGCAAAATTAAAATTGCATTTGCATCTTTAAAATCGACACAGTGCTTACGGATAAATCCACACATCTTATATTCTTTTCTTATTTTTTTGTCAATATGTATGTTAAAACTAAAATCGCTAGTAAATGTCACTCCTAAATCATCTATGGAATTTACACGAGCAAGATCCACTCCATCTATGCCATAAATAAATAATATTGGAGACTTCTTCTTGGAAAAAGTTGACATTTTACATTTATTTATATTCCATTTTATTATTTACACACCAGGTTAATATTTTATTTAAATATGTTTGCAATATTTGATATTCGGAATAACCTTTTACTAATATAAATATTTTTAAATCATCGGCGAATAATAGTGTTGTGCATTCTAATTCTAATAATATATCATTTATAAATATTAAAAATAAGAGTGGACCTAAGTGAGAACCTTGAGGGACGCCAGACAATGGGAAATATGAAATTAAACTATAATTTTGATTATAAAAGTCCTATCACTTAGGTAACTTCCAAGACCTATGTCTTTGCATTTTTGTAATATGACAATATGGTCCACCCGATCGAATGCCTTTTTAAATCCTCTCTTCAATAGCTTCAGGTAATATTATTACCACAAATGGCCAAATTTGAACAAGTTAACTTTCCTGTTTGATAGCCATACTGTTCAGGAACTATTATTTATTCAATTTCAGGGCATAATTTACTTGTTACTAGCGATTCGAATTCGAATAGAACACAACCCAGAAATTGGGCTGTAATTAATAACGTTGTTTGCATCGCCTGATTTAAAGAGAGGCGTAAGGTAGGCACGCTTTCATAAATGAGGGAATTTTCCTTCAATTAATGAAGTATTGAAAACCATACTTAAAGGTAGAGCCGGTGATGGCCTACTCATTTTTACAAAATAAGGGGATATATTATCTGATGCTGCACTCATGTTACAGTCAAGAGATGCAAGCTCGTCAAAAACTTCATCCGTGCTAAAATGTAATTTACAAATATTAAGATTTGATAAGGGCTACTTTTTGCGCTCTAAAAATGGGCATTATTAGTTGTGTAGACTGATTCGAAAAATTGAGCAAATATTTGGGCCGTTTCTTATCCACTAGTAGAGTTTACTCCATTATAATGAACTACTTTAGGTATTACTGGAGTAGTTCTCTTTGATTTAACATAAGACCAAAAAGATTTTATATTGTTATTATTTAAACCTATCTGAATACTGTTTAAGAAAGAATCATAATCATGCTCAAGCATTAGCTTTATTTCAGATCTGAGGTTACTATATTTTAAAAACAGATTAAGTTCCTCTTCTTGATAAAAGTTAAAATGTAGAGTGGAATGAAAAAATAATATTAACTGAAAATTTTTTTGTTAATTATTATTTACTAACTTTTACAAATCTCATCACAGATAAGTATAACATATATCTTTTTAAACAATTATTTTCCCGGTTATTTGCCAAAACGCTGAAACTTGGATTACAAAAAAAGATAATATGCACATTATGTTCAGTACAGCTGACTCAATAATATTATTTTTAATTTAAATAATAATTATAAATAATAATTAACAAAAAATTTTCAGTTAATATTATTTTTCATTCCACTCTATATTTTAACTTTTATCAAGAAGAGAAACTTAATTTGTTTTTAAATTATTTCAATGACCCTAAGGGGTATTTCCACTATATAATTTCAATTATTCTGTTCTCTGAAGCCATTAATGTTTATTACATTAAGGTTTACAAGTTTCCTTACTTTGGATTCTTTAAATGTGCTGGCTACCCTGATGACGCTATGGCAAGCAGAAACACGTGTCGGTAAATATTTTAAAGTTTTTTAAAGTGAGTGTCAACTGGTGAGTACCTTGTGTTTTATTTATTTTTGGTTTTACTAGACAGAATAGTTGAAATTAAAAATAACATTATTGAGTCAGTTGTACTGAACATAATGTGCATATTATCTTTTTTGTAATCCAAGTTTTAGCGTTTTGGCAAATAGCCGGGAAAATAATTGTTTAAAAAGATATATGTTATACTTATCTGTGATAAGATTTGTAAAAGTTAGTAAATAATAATTAACAAAAAAATTTTCAGTTAATATTATTTTTCATTCCACTCTTTACTATATTTATTACGTATAGGAATGCTGTTTCTATCTTTTTTTAATTTATTATAAATTTTGTTTTTTTCTCTCAACTTTTTCTTCGGTCCAAATTAACACCATTGAGGATATTTATCTGACTGAATAAATATTTTTGGCACATATATATTTACTGCAGTGTAAATAATATCATAAAAAATTGTTGTAGCCTCCTCAGTATTGTTAGTTAGTATTGCGAGCCAGTTAATTTCTGATAAATATTCATTTATTTTTTGTATAATCTGCATTTCGAAATTGGTATTTCCAGTAATTATTTGAAATTAAATTATCAAAACTTTGATCATAGTCTATCTCTATATATAAAGGAGGATAACAGATGTCTTATTATATTGTATTAAAAACAGATTTGTTTAATATAAATTTATCAAATGAAATAATATGCAAGAGATAATATGCACATTATGTTCAATATGACTGACTCAATAATGTTATTTTAATCCTAATTACTCTGTTCAGTAAAACCAAAAATAAATAAAATAAAAGTACTCACCAGTTGAATAATCACATCAGAACTTTAAAACATCCACAGACACATATTTCTGCATCTTTGCGTCGTCAGTATAGCCCTTCAAAAGCCCCGAAAGTAACTGCAAATCTTAGTAAATCCTAATGTAATACTTATTTGTAATAAGTTTTTGTAAGAGTTAAAAAATAACAATTAGCAAAAAATTTTTAGCGTTATTATATTTTTATTTCATTCTATATTTTAATAGAACTTTTACCCAATTTGTTTTAAATTAGATAACTAATTAAAAAATTTTGAAGGAGATCAATCAAAACAACTCTAAAAAATCACATGGACCTTAAATCATTTTCAAATAAAAATGGATAGAACAAACTACTACCCAACCGACGATTTTTTCTTAAATAATGTTTCAAGGAGTATAACGATTTCTATATTTGTAGACAAACAGGTGTCATTTACTTTTTTATCTGAAGATTTTTCCTGTCTAACTTAGACAGGAAAATCTTCAGAAAAATATCTTTATCCTATGAATTGTAACGCACAGTACTTAGTCTTGGATACAACAGGGTGGGGCAATATTGGGTCCTACTTCGATATCTCGAGTTCTATAATAGCTAGAAACTTGTTTTAAAAACACATGTAAACTAAACAAAACAGTCTATAACCGGAAATTATTTTCGAATATACAGGATAATTAAGTAATTAAGTACCTTTCTTCAAGGGGGCGATAGAACTAGAAAAATTAAGTTGAGTTTTGCATATAAATATTTGCTTTAAATCAGTTCCTAAAAGAGCCACAACCCCTTAAAGGGGGTAAGTACAACATAGTTGTTTGTCAATAAATTCGAAACATCTTAAGTTGCAAAAATTTAATTTGGACCATTTATTAATTTCATAATGTCACAGATTTTGTCAAATTTTTATCCAAATATCAAGATCTATTGTAGTAGTTACAGAAGGGGTGAGGGTGAATTTTCGCTATAATTTTTTTGTAATTTAAAATGGAAAAAATCACCAGTGATAAAAACTGCATAAATAAAGTGCTCTTACTAAATTTCGATAGGAGCCATCAACGCCAACAGGTTAGTTTTCGTTGTTTGCTTCTTCGCCATACATGTACTTATAAGCGGCTAGGCAATTAGCATGCTATCTATTTTTATGCGGAGTGTTATTTTTGAGATTAGCGAAATTGATATTTATGAAACCGGACCTGTGTTTCTATTTAGTTGGTACGTCAATTGGATCGGTAAATTGAATAAAACATACCTACTGAATATCATATCTTCTGACAAAGTGATTCGCGTGCTGTGGCTTAAGAAAGAATTAGACAAAACCAATAACACACTTGTACCTTGGTAATGAAGGTTGTTATTATTACCCGTGGGTTATTTGGCATCACCTAGGTGTCCCACATCCACAGTTACCGTATGTACTTTTCCCAATGAAACACTCTTTATGGTAAAAGAAAAACTTGGTGTCCACTTCTCTGAACGTTGGGTCTCAGGAGGACAGACCGCCATTGGTAGTTTGTAGCACAGTTAGGAAACATTGTCGGGCATATATTATATTAAATTTTTCCTATTATTTTTAAGTTGTAAATACGTCGCTGAAGTTTTTCGCCGTTATATCATTTTGAATCACCATACAAAGTTGTATTGTATAACCAAGAACAAGAAGTAGTTGAATTATGTTGATAAGTAAAGCTGCAAATTGTTTCTGTGTATCATGGTTGTAGAGTACAGATGTACCTACTGTCACCGGCATTCACCTTGACTGCGAAACTCTTTCCCCAGTCCAGTCTATTATTAGTTTTCGAGTTGTGTACACGTTAAGTCACTTGGGCGTATTGTTTTTGTGTTTTTATTTTATTTGTTGTACTGTATTGTTGATACTAATTTAATAATAAAGCATGGCAGACGTATTCAGGGGTGGAAAACGGCCATTTGCTGACAAAGTGAATAAATTTATAGGTGAATTCCCGGATTTATTCTATGATGGTGCTAAAATAATTTGTAGAGTGTGCTAGAAAGATTTGATGTGCTGGGATAAGCGTGATTGTGGACATTACGTAAATAGTGTATACCATAAAAATAAAAAAAATGGCGTGCCTTCGACAATACAGTTTATGTTGGATTTACTATAAATGCTGATTGCCTGCGATGTTCCGCTGCACATACTCGATAAACAACCATTTCGAGAGTTCCGGAATAAATACAATGCCCAGGTGAAGTTACCAAGTCGCAAAACGTTATGTAACTATCTACCAATTGTACACGTAGACATGGTAAATAAGACGAAATGTGAATTAAAAAATACACGGTTGTGGTTATCTGTCGATGAGACAACAGATTGTAAAAAAAATCTATTTTAAATGTTATAGTACGAGTACTGGACCCTCTTAAACCGACAGTTCCACTGTTACTAGCTAGCAAAATACTAAGTCAGTGTACTAGCGAAACAATTACCAGGGTGCTGCTGGAGACGTTAGAAAAATTTGAACTGTCAAAAGTCAAGTGTTGATGTTTGTGACTGATGGCGCCGTGACAATGCGTTCGGTAGGCCGTTCTTTGCAAGAACAAGGTTGTACGTTTATACATGTTACGTGTAAAATGCATGCTTTACATCTTGTGGCAGAAACTATTCGAAAAGGTTTTCCAGAGGTGGATGAATTAATAGCAAGTACAAAAAATTGCTTCTTAAATCTTCTAAACGTCTCCGTGCATATCATAGTAAGTGTCCCGATATTCCTGAACCACCACGGCCGATTCTTACTCGTTGGGGAATATGGTTGCAGGCAGCTTTTTATTATGCTGAATATTTCCAACAAATAAAATCTGTGATACTACAATTCAATCCAGATGAGGCTGCAGGTATTAAGGAAAGCCAGACAAAATTCGAAGATATTATCGTTGAAACAGCTTTAAAAAAATATTGCGAAGAACTATAAACCATTACATGAAAGCATAAAAAAATTAGAAAATAGTGTGTTGTCGTTAGCGGAGTCACTGCAAATAGTGGCCGAAGTAAATCTACTGCTACACGCTATAGGTGACGCAACAAATGAGCACGTTAAAGAGAAGTTCGCAAGTATGTTAAATAAAGCCACCGGTTTTACCAAATTAAGACAAATATGTGATGGTGCAACCCCAGATCTGTTAAGTGCGTTCAAAGACTATTTTACGTATGCGTGTATTACATCAGTAGGTGTCGAACGGCCGTTTTCAAAATATAAGAATATATTTTCACCAAAGCGAACATCACTCATGGAGACTACCATAGAAATATACCTGATGCTGCAAAATGGCTACACATCTTCTCCAGTTTGTAATAAGCAAGCTAATTCATCAAGCTAGTTAAGAGGGTAAGTTTTACATACATTGTTATAAATTGTAACAGTTTATTGTTTCCCGTATTATTTAGTTTCGGGTACGTCACTGTCCCATGGAACATTTTTGACATCCCTATTGATAAGCAATATTAGTTAGTAGTGAAGTATACTACTATGTATAGGAATTTAACAACTTGTGTCTCGATAAGATAAATTTAACAAAAATACAAACACGGGGTCATTTATATCTGAATTATATTCTGACATTTTACTGGAGCGCTCAAATTGGACACGTTTTTACTCTTTACCCTAGATGTAAGTACCAGAAGGATGGGAAGTATGTAATACTCAACAACAGGTTGTCCTACAATTTTTCACGGTAAAATAGACACTTCCATCATTCATCATTCTCCCTCATATTGTAAACAAATATTTTATAGAAAGTGGAACATTCCGGCTATAAAATATCCTGCTATAATTTACGTAAATTTTTCATGTATTGAGTATTGGATTGGTAACAGTTTAGCAATTCCACAGATGAGAACACTTCAATCATTTTCCACCGGCCGATTCGCTTTGGAAATATGAGCATGAAATGAAAAAAAATATATTGGTTTTTATAGAGAAAATAACAAGAAGGATATTGCATTATATTTTACATCTACATCAAAGTTTATGAAATATGCCGTGAATATGCCAGTTTAAATGAAATGAAAATATTGTTTAGTGGAAAACAAATAATACGAATGGTGAACTACCATTTCTCGATTTTATATGCTTTCAGTAATATTACATTTTCATTATTTCTGCAGACTGAAAGAAGATTAATAAAAGATTTTTTTCACTTGATTAAAATGTAAAAAAAAGGAATTTAATCAAATATTCTTTAAAGCTAGTTTTTTTTATGTTCTTATAAACTCGGATTCTCAGTAGTTTACTAATCAGCAGAACTAACTAGAATGAAGTTTAAAATTCAACACTAGTTTCCAATAGTTTGGGAAGAATAAATACAAGTTCGGAATTTATTTAGTAATGCTCTCCTAAATTTACTTTTAATTACATTGTTTAATTAAAGATTGCAGACATTGTAATTAAATCAACGTTATTGGTTTGCGTCATATTTCATTCCTTTCCTCTTTATGGACACACAGATAAAATCGGGAATCATCAGTAGAGTTGGCATTTCGATTCGCCAAACACGGGCGGTGCCAGGTAGAGAAATACCCAAGTACGTAAGCGAAACTTGTTTACTATTTTAGTCTACTGTTATGCGTCGAGGTGTCAATAACATAATTTATTGCTCTCCGTCGTATTATTGATAATTTTATTTTTTGTATTTTATTATTGATATTAATTTAATAATAAAGTGTATCAGACCTGCCCAAAGATAAAAAGCGGCCATACACGGATAAAGTGAATAAATTTATCAGTGAATTCCCGGATTTATACTACAATGGTGCTATAATAATTTGTAAGGTGTGTAGACTGACCTGATGTGCTGGGACAAACGTCATTGTAAACGTCGTGTAAATTCTGTGCAACAAAACTAAAAAAAATGGCGTGCCTTCGGCAACACAGTTTATGTTCTTAATGCTGATTGTCTGTGATGTTCTGCTGCAGATACTCTATAAACAACCATTTCAGGAGTTCTGGAATAAATACAATCCCAAGGTGACGTTATCAAGTCGCACAACGTTGCGCAACTATGTACCAACTGTAAGCGAAAACATTGTAAATAAGATCAAATGTGTACTAAAAAATACATGGCTGTGGTTATGTGTTGACAAGACGACAGATTGAAAAAGAAAATCTATTGTAAATGTTGTAGTATGTGTACTGGTCCCTCTTAAACCAACATTTCCACTGTTACTAGCTAGCAAAAGACTAACTGAGTGTACTGGCCAAACAATTACGCGGGTGGTGCTGGAGACGTTAGAAAAATTTGACCTGTTAAAAAGTCAAATGTTGATGTTTGTGATCGATGCAACAATGCGTTTGGTAGGCCATTCTCTTCAAGAACAGACGTACGCAGGGGTAGAAAACGGCCATTTGCTGACAAAGTGAATAAATTTATAGGTGAATTCCCGGATTTATTCTACGATGGTGTTAAAATAATTTGTAAAGTGTGCGAGAAAGATTTGATGTGCTGGGATAAGCGTGATTGTGGACTTCACGTAAATAGTGTACACCATAAAAATAAAAAAAATGTCGTGCCTTCGACAACACAGTTTATGTTTGATATACTATTAATGCCGATTGCCTGTGATGTTCCGCTGCACATACTCGATAAACAACCATTTCGAGAGTTCTGGACTATCTACCAACTGTAGACATGGTAAATAAGATGAAATGTGAATTAAAAAATACTCGGCTGTGGTTATCTGTTGATGAGACAACAGATTGTAAAAAAAAAAATCTATTTTGAATGTTATAGTACGAGTACTGGACCCTCTTAAACAGACGACAGTTCTACTGTTACTAGCTAGCAAAAGACTAAGTCAATGTACTAGCGAAACAATTAACAGGGATGCTGGAGACGTTAGAAAAATTTGGCTGTCAAAATGTCAAGTGTTGATGTTTGTGACTGATGGTGCCGTCACATTGCGTTCGGTAGGCCGTTCTTTGCAAGAACAAGGTTGTACGTTTATACACGTTACGTGTAAAGTGCATGCTTTACATCTTGTGGCATAAACTATTCGAAAAGGTTTTCCAGAGGTGGATGCATTAATAGCAAGTACAAAAAAAGTGTTTCTTAAATCTCCTAAACGTCTCCGTGTATTTCATAGCAAGTATCCCGGTATTCCTGAACCACCACAGCCGATTCTTACACATTGGGGAACATGGTTGCAGGCAGCTTTTTATTATGCTGAATATTTCCAACAAATAATGCTGAATATTTCCAACAAATAAAATCTGTGATACTACAATTCAATCCAGATGAGGCTGCAGCTATTAAGGAAGGCCAGACAAAATTTGAAGATATTTTCGTTGAAACAGCTTTAGAAAATATTGCGAAGAACTATAAACCATTACATGAAAGCATAAAAAAATTAGAAAACAGTGCGTTGTCGTTAGCGGAGTCACTGCAAATAGTGGACGAAGTAAATCTACTGCTACACGCTATAGGTGACGCAACAAAGGAGCACGTTAAAGAAAAGTTCGCAAGTGTGTTAAATAAAGACACCGCTTTTACCAAATTAAGACAAATATGTGATGGTGCAGCCCCAGATCAGTTAAGTGTATTCAAAGACTATTTTACGTATGCGTGTTTTACATCAGTGGATGTCGAACGGTCGTTTTCAAAATATAAGAATATATTTTCACCAAAGCGAACATCACTCATGAAGACAACCATGAAAACATACCTAATGCTGCAAAATGGCGACACATCTTCTCCAATTTGTGATAAGCAAGCTAGTTCATCAAGCTAGTTAAGAGGGTAAGTTTTATATACATTGTTATAAATTGTAACAGTTTATTGTTTCTTGTATTAGTTAATTTCGCGTACGCCACTGTCCCACGGAACATTTTTGACAGCTCTAGTAATAAGTGCGGAATTTTAGTCGGTACTCACATTATTCACTTCTCGTCGAAGTTATATTCCTGTTTCTATTTAAACTTTTCAATGGTTTCCTTAATGGACATTTCCAACTTTTCAATAACCTATATTGACTTGTCTTGTAAATAAATTTCTTGCAATTCGTGGAAATAATGTAAGGATTTTCAAGGTCCAAGGCGGAAAAATTTTAGTGTAAATATATAAATGAAATTTGTTTTCAAGCATCCATCCCGGCCCGGATACTTCCAAGAGAAATCGAATATCTGATAAATTTGTAGTAAAAAGGAAAAGAGGAATAAGATAATAAATAAGAACATTCTACAGGTGATTCAAAAAAATAATGCCTAAACACGATTTTCTATTTTGACTTTATATTTCCTTTAAATTACAAGACATGCAGTCTTACACTCTATAAAGGTTAATGGGAATGTTTCATATATTGAAAAATAAAGAAGGATTATTAGTAATGATTTTTATAAGGTGACTTATAAAACATCCTACATGACACCGATTCAACTCGATGATATATCATACTTTTAGTTACACCTAGCAGGAATGGTTCCAATTTTTTGTTCATTATGCTTTTATTGTGTCTAACCTGGGACACAGTGTATATGCCGCTGCGTCTGATACAGTCAGTACAACATGTTTACTTTTAACACCAATATTACGAAAAGCGTTTACAATAATTTCCTCAATTCACTAAAATATCTGATGTGGCCAGCACATAACTTTCTTATACCAGTATATATCATCCTGATCTAAAAAATCATTGTGTTTAATTCTTCACTTACCACAATTTAATTTTAATAGCGTACCTTGAAATGTTTCATTAAAGTTTTTAAATAATTAATTAATAGCATCATTCGATACTATCAATAATAGTTCATGTCATATATTTCAATAATTTTTTGTTACTGACATTAACATTTTAGTAACTAAATTAGACTTTTCAAACATCAAAATTTATCCTAACCCCATTTTATGAGGCCAAATGTGTAAAACATTTCAGTTTACATCAGCTTAATTTAAGTACTTGGAAAATATATTTTATTCGCTTGATATAGTAGACATGATTTATAATCTTTCATCAAGAATATATTTTTGTAGTCAAATACAAAAAAGTTTGGGTCCCGTGGACCTTCTTTTAGCTGGCCAATTTTGCTCATCACCGAAAATTTCATTGTCTTTGGCCTTTAGAAAAAATGTAACAAATTTGAAAGATTTATCTCAAAAACTGTGGCTGCTATCGCGATACTACAGACATACGAACAGATATTTTTTCATAAAGTTATGTTTTTTCATTATAATTCGTCGAGATTCGTCCAGAAATGCAATAAAATTTTCTCAATTTTTTTCCCAAAATTGTACCTTTTTTTCTTCTTTCATTCATTATGTCTCTTCTGGTGGTACCACATTCACCAAATTTAATGTGTCACCTAAAATGTTGTTGACAATCTTAACTGCCAAATTTGGAAAGTCTCCCATTAGTGTTTTTTGAGTTATCGCGGAAACACACATACACATACACATATCCAGACACACATCCACACACACACGCACCGATAGACATCATTCGGAAAATAGTCAGAATGGATTCAGAAGGGTTCAAAACGTATATATCAATCAAAATTTCGAGGTCGAAAAAAATCACAAATACTATACTTCCTTATATTAGGTATAAGAAAATAAAGTCATGTCAATAGTCTTCATATTTTCTTATCTTCATAACACCTACTAAGTCTGAGCCTCATGGAAATATAAGTTAATTACTATTTTAAAACTGCATTCAGTCCTTTTTTAGTCATCAGACGTGAATGCATCGAACAAAGTGATGTTATCAGTCACTCAAGTTAATGCAACCTAATTATTCGCTAATTTATTCTCAGAAATGGGGTGTTTGTATCAAATGTTTTACAAATGAAGATTCAGAAGCAGAGTATGTACAACATTTATAATAAATACATGTACCTATTTGCGGGTAATTGTAGTTGTAGTGTGACTACTACGACACGCGGTTTTTATGTATTTTCTTTGAATTCTTCACAATTTGTTTTAGTGTTTTAGTTACCAGACCTTTACTAAATGCATTATTTTCAATAATCAACCTCGGACATTCTTTTGACGCAGAGATTTATTTAACAATGTTTTTTTTAAATGATTTATAGGACAGTGGCTTAATACCTAGAAAAGGTGGTCATTAAAATGCGTGGCTTTTTCAACACAAATACACGCGTACTAATTTTTTGCGTCCTCCGTGATATTGCCGACAGTTATTACTATTTATTTCTATTCTCGCGCTAGCTGCATATCTATGTACCACGACGTTTGTAGACAAACTGCATCTCAATTAGGTAGTACGGTCTACATCTCGCTGCATATGCATGCTACTCTGCTTTCCTATGAGAAACACAGACCGATTGGGAAGCCGGTTCCGGGATTTACTGACATTCACGGAAATTGTCCCGGGTCTAAACATTACAATGCGCAACATGCCAATGTTGCGCATTTACAAGTACTTATAATTTGTTATTTCCAATCTCTATAGATTCTCGTCTTTCTTGTATGATTGTCTTGTCTCTAAATTTAGATGTTTCATTTAAGATTTGATTAAACCCAGGTTGAAATAACAGTTACTTTCAAACATTTTTCATTTTGATTAAACTGAATTTGAAAGTTATTGGAGGAATCTCAAAGTAAATTGGGGTTCTATATTAAATTTTCATACTGCACGGAACACAAATTGTGTAATTTAAATTCAATGGTTTATGGTAACAAGCAAAGGAGTGTATCATTAATGTTGATAAAATAAATTAAATCAAAAGATAGAACGACTTGTGCAACGGCAAAGTTAATTGCTCGAAAATCTGCAACAAAACTAACTAGAATATAAAAGACAATTTAGTCGGAGTATATTTACAAACAGAATAGCAGAATTTTGATTTTTCGTGCTTTTTATTATGAATATTTGTATTCAGCATGAAGACTAATTAAATATTTAAATTATTTCTTGGAAAGTCTGGGACAGAATCTGGTGATTTCAATATTAAAATTACTTTGTTGAATATATAACTTTAATTAGGATTTTTGATTGACATCTAATAATACAATTAGTTTTTCTTTTACCGAAATTAAATCACGTCAATTCCAGGGTTCTAGCTAGGTGATATGTGACATCTATGACAAAATATCTTACCTTGTGGTTATTTTGGTAAGTTCGGTAACAGCCAAAGTTAATACGAAGAGAGCTGAAAATATTGGTGAAAGTAACACTAACACACACATGTATGTACATATTTTTAAATAGTGATCACAAGAGTAAAAGTATGTTGCTAATATAATGCAACCATTAAAACATTTGCTACTTTACAGCCGCAAGCGTTGGTGGTTTCATCCACGCTAATCCAGACGTATTTGTCATTCAGTTCAGAACAATTTTCTTATTGTAGATGTCCAATGTCCATCCAGTCCTTGTAAAATACATTTTTCAGTTTTGACCGTCAATTTTGAGGTTATGCGTTAATTTAAAATAATCAGCGTGTACCTCAGTCGACAGACAAGTCTATGCCCTTTAAATTCATATGCTTGACTTTCTTTTGAAACATTAATAGTGCAAAATTCCAAAAAATTAAGAACATGTGGTTTTGAGGCAGTTTTTGAGGAAGTTCACTTGAGCCCTTACTCTAGTATCATTTTAAGTCCACCAATATACAGTTTCAAGTAAAGGCCAAACTTTAACACAAACAATAACTTACAACTAATTTTTATATGAGTATTCACACCTAGATCATGTGTTGTCTAATGTCATCGATTTTGCCCATTGTTTTCTCCATAATATTATGGAGTGGAATAGGGGGATGAGGTATGGACATCCGTTTAATTTCCGATACTCGATCAGTGAAGTTAAGCAGCACTGATCGAGTTCGGCAATTGGATGGATGAACGATAGCTCGTCTAACAGTCGGTAGGTTGTCAACAGATAATCCTGGGAAGGCCGCTTGCCTGATGCAGGTGGAGAGGCGAGCCCGGATGTAGGTTTGCTACTCTGCTAGCGGTGCAGGCGGGCAGGCCCAGGCGGTGGGTTAGTTGACAGTCGAAGACCGTGGTTCGAAGTCCACGCTAAACTGTAGGTCCCTAGGTAAAAAGGGCCCATTGTGGCCTACTTGCCTAGTAAAATAAGTAGCTTCTACTACTACTATGGAGTGGAGGAGGAGACGTATCCAAGAAATGTTCTGGTTTTGGCATATAGAATAAAACAGAATAGAATGGAATAAAATAGAATAGAATTTATTAATCCAAGATATCACATAAAAGGATATAGGACAAGTCAATAGAAAAAAACACACGTCGTTACAATATAAATAATACAAAACAGAATATTATGAACTAAAAGAAAATAGTATATTGATGAAAATAATAATAAATAAATAAATAAAAGCGAAATTCACAAATAATTACCATGAAAATACAAATCATACATACTTGTTTATAGATTAAAAAGCATTTTCTAATAAAATAATTTTCACAAAAGAAACAAACGTTTTTATATTAGCAATTTTAATATTATTAGGTCTATAATTAATTATATAATTTAAAAACAAATTAAGTTCCTCTTCTTGGAAATTCCCCTGAGGGGCAAATAAAATAATTTAAATCAAATTAAGTTCCTCTTCTTGGTAAAAGTCAAAATATAGAGTGGAATGAAAAACAATATTAATTGAACATTTTTTGCTAATTATTATTTACTAACTTTTTACAAATCTTATCACAGATAAGGGATAAGGGAGTTTCCACTATATAATTTCAATTATTCTGTTCTCTGAAGCCATTAATGTTTATTACATTAAGGTTTACAAGTTTGGTTACTTTGGATTCTTTAAATGTGCCTGCTACCCTGATGAAGCGATGCAAGCAGAAACACGTGTCGGTAGATATTTTGAAGTTTTTTGAAGTGAGTGTCAACTATTGAGTACCTTGTGTTTTATTTATTTTTGGTTTTACTAGACAGAATAGTTGAAATTAAAAATAACATTATTGAGTCAGTTGGACTGAACATAATGTGCATATTATCTTTTCAGCGTTTTGGCAAATAGCCGGGAAAATAATTGTTTAAAAAGATATATGTTATATTTATCTGTGATAAAATTTGTAAAAGTTAGTAAATAATAATTAGCAAAAAAATGTTCAGTTAATATTATTTTTCATACCACTTTAATTATATAATGTTGCACCTATGTAATAAGGATTCGACTTATATATAACTCTAACATATGTAAATCATATTGTAAATCGTTTCCATGTCTTTTTGGATAACTGTGAAATTCATTTTGACAATTGAGATTGTTTATGTTTTGCTTAACTAATTTTAACATCTCTAAAATATAAATGTACGGTAGAATCAGAATTTCTTCTTTAGTAAATGTTGTCTTAAATTTTAATCCAAACATAAAACGAATGTCTCTCTTCTGCAATAGAGATATTCTGTGTGCAGCAGTTGAATTACCCCAAACAATTACTCCGTACCTAATTACGAACTCAAAATTTGAATGGTAAAATATTTTAGAAATTTCTTTACTCATAATTTTATATAACCTTATCAACGCAAAACAATTTTTTGCGCATTTTTTGGATATGTAATCTACATGGTCTTTCCAAGTTAAAGACTGATCTATATAAATTCCTAGTAATTTAAAACTTGTCACTTGACCTATAGATTTATTATTTACTTTAATTAAGGGATTATATTTACAATTTGCAGAATGTGGATGAAACTTCTGTCTTCATTCACTTATGAAACTATTTAACTGAAAATACTCAATTTGACATTTAATACTGTCATTCACTAGGGATGTCATTTCAAATTAATCTTAATGGTAAGATAATAATGTAGTGTCGTCAGCGAATGCAGTATGAAAAGTAGTTACATAATTGTCCATCATTACAATATAATAAAAACAATAGCGGGCCTAAAACACTTCCCTGAGGCACTCCTAAATTTCCTTGAATTTTATCTGAATTTTCGCCAAAATAGTGTACAAGTTATTTTCTATTTTTCAAATAGTCGCTAAGCAACTTTTTACAATCTTCTCCAAAAGAATTTGATGATCTACACAATCAAACGCCATAGGAAGACCTACAAAAGGAGCAATCACCTTATGATTTTAGTCTAATTGCACAGTGACCAAAATTTTTATAAACTGTGGATTTTTTTCCTAATTGATTTGATGATAAAATGTTATTACTTTTTAAAAATGAAATAATTTTTTTGCATAAAACTTTTTCCGAAAATATAGACAAAAGAGATATTGACGATAATTATTAATAGATTTTTGATCACCTTTTTTAAAAAGACGAATAACTTTTGATATCTTTAATGTGATTGAAGAATTACCCTCATTTATACATAAATTTGCAATAAAACAAAAGTTTGGCAATTTGGAGTATACATTTTTTAATAATAGAAGTGGAAAAATTGTCAGCACCGAAAGAATTGGTATTTTTTAGTTCCCAACCTATCTTGATGATTCCAGTTTCGCAAACTTCATACAGGAAAATAGTTTTATCTGTAAAATTAGATTGGTTTGTAATGGAATCAAAATTTTCAGATGAATTAGTGATTTTGTATCGATCAAATCTGGAGCCGTAGTAAAATTCTAATCAATAAACACTTTAAACAATAAAAAAAATGGTAAAATGGTTTTTAGAGAATAACAATCACTTTATATCATCAAGAAACTATTACACTAAACTTGTGGGGAATGTTAATTAACAAACATTTTCATTTTGAAAATTAATTAATTTTTTTAATTTCGCCATCTTATAAATTATTAATGGCGGATTGAAAGAAAAAACTTTATTCAAAATAATTGTGTAACGTTATTAGCTTGTTATAACATGTACTTTATTAATCATTCCTCAAAAATCTCACCTAAGTAAATTTATATTTTAAAGAATTGTTTCTAGCTACCGATGTAAATTGCAAAAATATAATACAATAAAGTTAAAGGAGCAAACTACGTTTAATTAAGCTTTTGTTTTTGTTCTGGCACTCGCTTTACCATCTAACTTTTCCCTTAGCTTTTAAGTTAGAAAATATGACATTGTAAAAGACAAGAGGAAAAGGATGTTAAATTGATTAAATGTAGGAAATGTTGCGGCACTAAACGAGACCTTATGGAAAGCTAAACATCATTACCCGATGTGAATATTAAACATTTTTTGTGATTAATGGAGTGAACACTTTCTCAAGAATCATTCATCAAAAAGTAATCTTTCGTTGACGATAAAATGGAGCAGTAATAATCAAAAACATTGTTCATAAAATTAATTAAAATAGGAAACGGTGCAATTTAATGCTACTAGGTCAATTTTAAAGTCATTTGCTCAATGAGTTTATAGGAAAATTAGATAGGTAGTCCATGTATTGTTTTTTCTTTTTCTTTTTTGGGCCACTACCACATGAATAATTTCTCGTTATCTAAAAAATATAGTTAGTTACCCAGTATGTACTGGAAAAATAATCCTCCGCACTTGTGACTTTACCTCAAAAGATTAATCTTTGATAACTAATATGAGACACAAAAATAAATATAATTTCCTAACGTTTCGAAAAACGAATCTGTTTCCTTTTTTCAAAGTTATTAATCTTTTCTTAGAATATGTCAAGCATGAAACTTGAATATTATTTGTTTATGTAATATCCATAAATACCTACATAGAACTGTTGATACTTAAAAATTATACAATATTAATATTGTTCAATTCTTCTTTTAACATCGGTAACCACGTTGTAGCATAATCTACAGAGCAATGGGATAAACATTTTTCTTCATTCAATAATATTGTTACGCCACTGGACTATGTAGACTGATTAGATGGGACTGGAATTGTACGAGAACGGCAGGGAATATTCTGGAATGTTCTAGACCGTGTGAATGGATGTATAAATAAGATGCACGGTGAGCTGAGACTTAGTCATAAGTTGAAAATAAACGAGTAAAGAAGAAGTAAGATACAGACTTAAAAGTATTTGGTGCTGGTTAATAACAAGACAGATGGCCTTTCCAAATGCCATGCCAGAGAGACTTCAAGCCTTGTCACCGTGAGGAAAAACAGCACGATGTAAAAATAGTGAATACCGTTAAGATTGATGTTCCGAATGATTGGACAAAAGAGTCGTTAAGGGAAGCGCAGTTAAACGATAAGAAAACTGGTCCTATTTTGAAATGGGAGGAAAGAGGAACCCGACCAGATTGGAACGACATTTCAAATAAATCAGTGGGGCAGATTCCAGATGGAAAGAAAGTTACTTTGAAATTGGTAGTCTCAGGTGTCACGTAGCAAAAGTACTTCGGCAAGTGCATAGCGGAACGTCTGGCGAACATTTTGGCGTCAACAAAACCCTGACAAAAATAAGAGAACGATTCTACTGGGTCAAGATATATATATATATATATATATATATATATATATATATATATATATATATATATATATATATATATATATATATATATATATATTGTGTTTTTCAGGTTTTCGCGGGTGGTGAATGTTAAATTCGTTTTCCGGGTATACTCCCGCGTAGGTGATAGGCCCCGAGAGGGACCGTGGTTGTCTGAACGACGTTTCGGCAGAATCTCATCTGCCATCTTCAGGTTCTAACAGATAACTGCTTACTGCGGCTTCTGGTTACTCGAACTGAAATATATATATATATATATATATATATATATATATATATATATATATATATATATATATATATATATATATATATATATATATATATATATATATATATCAAATAATATCTGATAGTTTTTTTTTGTGGGGATTTCGGTCAGGTATAACTAATTTTATTATTTTTTCTAACGTTTCGGTTTATTACACCATCATCAGACAACTACAATTAATACAATATTTTAAAAACATAGTTATGGTTATTTTACATTACAATTTATTTACACTATTAAATATTAGGTATTTGTTTTAAATAATTTTTTACGTTGCGTTAAAACAGACAATCTAATAACATGTAAAAAATTATTTAAAACAAATAGCTAATATTTAATAGTGTAAGTAAATTGTAATGTAAAATAACCATAACTATGTTTTTAAAATATTGTATTAATTGTAGTTCTCTGATGATGGTATAATAAACCGAAACGTTAGAAAAAATAATAAGATTAGTTATATCTGACCGAAATCCCCACAAGAAAAAAACTATCAGATATTAGTCGTCAAGATATGGAGGCTTGATACCGCGAATGTGAAGATTGCGCGGCAAGAATGGAGCCATAGACAAGAAGTAAGGGCCCAGTGAAGTAATATAACATCGGGGCTCCTTTTGAGGGAATTGCCAGAGCAAGTGACCATATCAAGGCTCGTCATGATATTAAGGCGAATTCAGGAGGAGATCTGGTTTGGCTATATAACCCACAACGAAAAAAAGGCAGGTCCCCGAAGCTTCACCCGCCCTGGGAAGGGTCATACACTGTCGTGACCAGACTAAACGACGTTGCATACCGAATTCAGTCCAAAATCAAAGATTAAGGTGCTGCATATAGAGGGATTAGCCAAGTATGCAGGGAACAATGAATTGCCTGATCGGGACGTTCACGCTTAAGGAGGAGGCAGTGTTACGTCACTGGACTGTGTAGACTGATTAGATGAAACTGGAATTGTACGAGAACGGCTGGGAATATTCTGGAATGTTCTAGATCGTGTGAATAGATGTATAAATAAGACGCACGGTAAGCCGAGACTCAGTCTTAAGTTGAAAGTAAACGAGTAATGAAGAAATAAGATACAGACTTAAAAGTGTTTAATTGTGATTATAAATAAGACAGTCATTAATCTATTGTTGTTAATTATTAATTAATTAATAAAGTAGCGAGTAAGTGTTACCTGGACTTTCAATCAACGAATCTACGAGTATAGGTGTTTGTGGGGATAGCAAACACGTAACAATATTATTGCCGATTCCTTAATTTTACTTTTTTTTGCTGTCCGCTTCTTTTTTTAAAATGTTTGCATAATCCCAGTTTAATCCAAGGCCATTTTCCCAAGCATGTTCGCAAATTGTCGATTTTTCAATTTCACCTTTTCTAATATAACTTTTATGCTCACCTAACCTTACACTGAGGGGTTTAGATGACTCTGCCACATAATTTTTATCACACGGAATACTGTAATTACAATTTTTTGAATTTTGTTCACAATTTAAAAGTTTTGGTTTTGTTAAAATTGATCTCAAAATATTACTCGTTTGAAATACTGTCCTAACATGATGCTTATAGAAGATAAGCAACGTAGTTTTCTGATAAACCTTGTATATAAGGAACTTTTGTTGTATATTGGTATTCAGGTTTTTGTTATACCGGATTATTAAGTCTATTCTCAATAGTTATTAGAGTCTTATCAACAAAAAATTCGTGATATTCATTATTTATTAATACTTATTTAATAAATTTTTCCTCATTATTTAATATTTGATCATTAGATAAAATTACTTTTGCCCTATGTAAGTATCTATGTATATTACATAAACAAATAATACCGTGTGTGCCAAATTCGATGCTCACCATTGGGATCTCGGAAACGGTAAGAGATACAAGATCGGTTAAATGGGATAAGATTTAGCAAATTTTATGCTAATTCCAAATCACGACTAGCTGAAAACCTTTTTTGAGGTTTTCTAAAAAAACGATAATTTTTTTATTTCTCTTTTTAGCTGTAGCTAAGTAATCCTTGGTGTGACTTTCACATTATTAGAACACTTTTTGCAGACTAATGCTTCGATCTAGAAACCAATGCTCGATTGTCATTTGTTTTCCAGATATCCAAGGTAAATTTTGTTTTTCTTATGGTAGCCATATTGGATTTTTCGTATTTCAGATTGCGCTTAAAAAAGAACTTTCAGATGATGTATCACATGCCGAGGAAAAATTGTTTTTCAAGGGACTAATTTAAGAAAAGTTATCCATTACTTAATAAACCAAAACGGTAGGCCATGGAAAATGAAAAAGTTTTTGTAAAGTCAGAAACAAGGAAGTTGCTTATTCAGACGGTGACTAATTATTGCCTATGTACTTAAAATCGACTGTAAATTGCTTTATTTGTACAATTTTCTAAAAATATCAATTTGTAGACAATCATTAAGGTTCTATTTGTCATAGAATTATCAATAAGGTGTTCAAAATTTGAACAAAGAAATCCTCTTCATCAAGGTTATTCTTGCATGCAAAGTAGTTAGTAATTAGTAAAATTTGAAAAATGCTTTTCCAAAAACGACCAAATTCAATTTAGTGGACTGTGGTTTAAAACAAATAATAAGCATTACTGTTAGTTGACAGTTGTTCACTAAATGCATTATTGTAAATTGTTCAAGAATACTTATTATTACTGTTCAAGAGTGTGATTATTGCAAAATGGCGCACATATTCTCAAATGAAGAAAAATTTGATATGTTAGAATGTTATCTAAAAGTAAGAATGTCGAAAAACGCATCGGATTCCTATCTAGAAACATTTCCGATGAGAATGCAACCACATAGAACAGTTTTTGAAAGAATTGTAAGCAATTTGTTAAATTACGGGAGTTATAATTATAAAAGAGACTGGTATTATATTAATAATGTTGATCGCACCAAATTGCAGGCGAAACAAATATTCCTAGGACAACTGTATGTACACAAGCCATCAGAAAAAGGAAAATATCATCCGTAGAATTCTTGAATTTTGTCGTTGGTTAATCAGAAATGCGAAGAACAACCTGATTTTCAATCGAGAGTTATATGGACCGATCAAAGTATTTTTACAAATTGTGGAGTCTTTAACAAGCACAATTATCACCACTGGGACATAGAAAATCTGCATGTAACTACTCAAAGAAGATTCCAAATTAGGTTTGGATTCAATATTTGGTGCCTTTCCTTTTCCTATTCTATTCCTATTACCCTTTCCTGAATTATTATTTTTAGATCGCCATTTAATTGGTCCATTCATTTTTCACAACAATTTAACGGGAGCAGCCTATCGTAAACTTCTAGAAAATCAAGTTTCACTCGAGATAAGACAGTTTTTTACAGAACAAGAAATAAACGAATTGTGGTTCCAACAAGATGGCCGTTCTACAGATAATACCAATAATGGTAGACGGATACTGCAGGAAAATTTAGGTAACCACATAATTTCAAATAGGGGACCAGTATAGTGGCCTCCCCCGCTCGCCTAATATGACCCCTCCTGATTTTTATTTGTGGAGTCCGGTGAAAAGTGAAGTGTATGATTTTGAAACACAAAGTTAGGGACGTTTTCGGCAACCTTAATATTACTGTTATTTTTCATAATAGTTGTTGGTATTAGGTATATCCATGAAATCAAAATAACTTTTTTAATTTTCCACGGCCTACTATTTTGTTTTGTTAAACAATGGATAACTTTTCTTAAATTAGTCCCTTGAAAAACAATTTTTTCTGGGCATGTGATACATCATTTGAAAGCTCATAAATCACATAATTTAATATTCTCGAAGGTTTCAAATATGTTTAGTGACTGATTAATTTCGAATTTAATATTATAGCTCGAAAATAATTTAGTCTTATGTGAAAAAATATTGGAAAATATTCAAGAAGCAACAAGAGTGCTTCAATCCTGTTTTTATTATTATTTCACACTATCTTGGGACAAGACAACTTCAGATAAAACCTGTGAACAATTCCATAAACACAAAACTGTAGTCAAATCATACACACGAAATAGTTTACAAATTCCAAAAGCCTTTGCAATAACTGTATAAATTATGTGTTTAAAGTTTACATACAACATATTTCTCTCAATGTTTTACTATTTCTTTGATGTTTGTAGAGGAATAATATTTCTGCTTGCGTACATCTCAAGTTTTAGCGCACTGAAAGACAAATTCGACAAATTATATAAAGAGACATAATATTTGTTACTTCCCCCTTAATTCTTAATAAAATACATTGACATTTATGTGAAGAAGTAAACGTTGAAACGTGAAATAATGTAAGAATTATAGACACAAAATTTAGTCTAGCTCAGAAAAATTACTAAAATTTAATATCAATATAGATATACTGGGTGAGTCATGAATTGCGCTCGCCCCGATATCTCTAAAATATTTGGAATAGAAAATTGAAATTTCGAAGGCTTATTACACGACTAAAATTCCATATTTTCAATAAAAAATCAAGTTTGGTGCACATCCGGTTTGACCGGAAATGCCCACAACTTTCGATTTTTAAATGAAACACCCTATATATTTTTACATTTTTGGAATCTAGAGGAAATTTTGAATACAATACATCCATTTTGGTTACTTTTTTGATAAACATTAAAAATTTTATTAAAAAATCTATTTCTGAATCCAGAGTGCTGTGGTGCCCAAAATATATTTTAGTTTGTGTGCCACGTTACTATGATTTTTCCAATGTTATTAGGTTACCAGATTTTAAACAGAAATGTGTCATTTTAGTTTCCAAAGCCCACTAATCTATTAGCCACATGTTTCTAAAAGCTTGGTTGCATTGTATTTTGGCTGAAATCTCAAATATTTCTGAGCGGATTTTCAAAATTTTGGTATCATTAGATTCGTATGAAAATGGGGTATTTAAAATTGTTGGTGAACGATTAACTTCCCATTTGAAAAAACCGAGTTAGTGGGTAAAAATCACATTTAAAAATTTTAAACGCCTCTAGACAATTAAGTAATGCAATCATATTGCTCTTTTTTATTTTTATAGTAACGTAGCACACAAACTAAAATATATTTTGGGCACCACAGCACTCTGGATTCAGAAATAGATTTTTTAATAAAATTTTTTAATGTTTATCAAAAAGTGACCAAAATGAATGTATTGTATTGAAAATTTCCTCTAGATTCCAAAAAATGTAAAAATATATAGGGTGTTTTATTTAAAAATCGAAAGTTGTGGGCATTTCCGGTTAAACCGGATGTGCACCAAACTTGATTTTTTTATTGAAAATATGGCATTTTAGTCGTATAATAAGCCCTCGAAATTTCAATTTTCTATTCCAAATATTTTAGGAGATATCGGGGCGAGCGCAATTCGTGACTCACCCGGTATGTATATATATATATATATATATATATATATATATATATATATATATATATATATATATATATATATATATATATATATATATATAAGCTCTGTTAATTACAAACCAACCAACACCAAAAATTACTCTGTGTTCAACCTTAGGTTCAATTTAAGAATACGTCTACGTGACCCCATATTTTTCATTTTTAACTTTACAACTATTCTTAACAAAATATTATGAATCAGATCTACCATAGAAAGTATGCTTCTCTGGACCCATCTTTGTGGAAACGAGTATTTACCGGACAATTGTAATCAGCGTGCGGAATAGCACATTGTATAATGAGCACAAAATAGTACTCATTTATTTACGAGTATAAAGTTTCAAACCATACAAAGTAAATAAGTGGACATGTTATGCGATAAACTATATTTTTTCTACGACTAAGTTTGTTATTCCTTTAACTTCAAAAAACGTTTCACAGTGAGGCTGTGTTTGTATTTTACTTGTCGTGTTGCAATGAGAATACTGTCATAGCTTTTACCAATATGGCAACTAGTGGAAAATAAAAAGCTGTATACAAAATACTAGATTTTTAAATCAATGACACGCACATAATGAACAGATAGATTTCTTAGTAATCCTAAAAAAGTACTTTCCAGACGCTAATGAAAAACCAGGGAAAATTTCAGTTTTGACAACACACTGTAAATATACAGGTAACGACTAATTCTTGTTATTGTTTGATTGTTAATTTTAATATCTGGCAGCGAGGAATTGAACACATTGTGATTTGCTGTGACTGAGTGAATTTTATCAACGTTGAATTTGAGGAAATACTGAGGCCTCGAGTGAAATACTAGTAGAACAGATGGGGTTGCTAATTGTACGAATTGTATGGAGTACGAAGACCAAAGTGTCGATTATTTCATTTTCTTGGATTTTTTCGGCGAAATAATCCTAAGTGATTTCTTTGTAAATTTCTTTATTTATTCTTACTTACACCATATGATAAATAAGTTGCGTTCTGGATTTTTCTGGCAGTAATTTAGGGCATACAGTACTTACAGCTTGAGCAACTTTAGGAGGAGTATTCAGGAAGTCTTGACAATCACTATCGTTTTCACTTTTGTTCATTCTAATATGGTTTTTAATAATAATTAATCGAAATTATAAAAATTGTAATTTCAAAATTACGAAATCAACGAGCCTCTACCATCAACTTACCAGCGTCACCACAAATAAATTGAATAACATAGAGTTATCGAAACACTTTCAACTAATCGAATATTTAACCAGCTCATAATTTGTTGCTAAAAAATTGCTAATTGGTTATAGTAATACTGAATTTGTTGCTGTTTATTAAAAAAAAACGGGTGTTTCGCTAACTTCACATGAAGTGTAGCGAAATACCTTCATTGAAAATGAATTTAAATCATCAAGAGTTAGCCTAAATTATTATTTTTTTTTGTTGTTAATTAGTTGTAGTAACTGCAACAATGAAATTATTTATTGTTTTAAAAATAAGCTAAGTTCATATGAAGTTAGCAAAACACCAACACACAAGATGTTTATAAATAACCGGGAGACAACTTAACGTACTTAGTTTTTTGTTGCTAATTAGTTGTGACAATATCGCTATTGTTCTGGTTGTTCTTAAGAAATGAGAAACTATCAAAGTTTATACAAGAATAAGAGTTAAAAGATGATAATTTCGGGAAAGATTGGCATATTTTCCTGTCGATAAAGTATGCCGCACAACAAAAACTCTATGACGATTTCGAGTCCAAAATCTATAAAACCAACCCTTTTATGGGGGTGTTTTGCTAGGAAATTGAAAAAATTTACACTTGTCGGGATATTTGGCATAGTTCAGTAGCAACAAATTTCGCGTTGCTACAACCAATTCGTATGAGCCGCATAACAAATTCCCCATGATGATTCCAAATCCGAAAATCATAAACCAACCCTTGTATGGGGGGGGGGTGTTTTTTTTCTAGAAATATTAACATAAATGATACTTATCTGGATATTTGGCATATTTTTCTTAGTAACAAATTCTGCAATGCTACAACTAATTCGTATGAGCCGCACAACAAATTCGGATGCCGATTTCGAGTCCAAAAATCATGAACCCACCCTTGTATGGGGGGTGTTTTTGCTAGAAATATTAACATAAATGGTACCTATCGGGATCTTTGGCATATTTCCTTGGCAACAAATTCTGAAAAGCTTTAACTAGCAACAAGCTTTACAATTTTGGTTATTTTTAATTTACTTTCTTCATTATATTTTCATTTCTCCAGATAAATATATTGATATTTTAAGGGCTTATTAAAAATGGAAATGCAATGTTAATTTTTTTCTTTAACATAAAAAGGGAGCTCAGGATTAGCTTAAAATGAGGTTTTTTTAATTATAGCCTTGTCTTGTAAGTCATCGTAGAGAACCCAGCGCATGTTTATCCTAATAATAGCTGTACAATGACCTAGTGTTTATCGGTTCTTTGTAAAAAATAACCTTGGAGGCTCACAATTTTTCCAACTTTTTTTCGCAATTTAAGTCGCAATTTTACCTGCAAATCTTCTTTATTTAGTCTTGATAGTTACGCCTTAAAGTATCGCTTGAGTCCCATGCTCCAATACTAAGATATGACATAGCCTAAATTTCACCAGCCGCCATTGCTTGAACATAAACTTATTCAAAGAAATGCTTTTCTAATATCTTACACAACTCCTAATTTTGGTAGTCTAAAACATGTCAAAATTGAAGGTACGAGCTCAATTAGACTTACATCTCTTTCTAAACAGTCATTCAAGGAAGGGTAATCTTTATCTTTAGTAGATGCATCAAACATAGGCCGTACTTTAGGGGTGGCAAAAATAATTTTTTTTCACGAGTAGGTACATAATCTTCTCAGCAGCAGTATCTTCAGTTATGTCTGACTTTTTGTGATTCAGTGTCCATATTAACACGCACACATCATTCTGTTTCCTCTTCTCTCAATTGTAAAGCTAGAGTCTGCAGAAAAACTTCAGCATAGGTGTTATTAGAAAGGGTACTCCAAACACGGTTTCTTTTGTGGTCTTAAAGTTATTAGAAAGTCCTTGATCTTTCTCTTGCCGCGTAGGACATATAAGAACAATATATTTATCATGAGATGTAGGGAAGTTTAAACTTATTCTACAATTTTTGGTTGTGACCATATTTTGAATAGTGACATTTTCTTTGCCTCAACGTAATGTTTACTGAAGTGAGCTGCATTACAAGAAACACATTTTATTGTACGAGTTTTATAATTTATCAATCCCGCGGCTGCAGGAGCATCATTGTATATAATATGTCTTTTATTCTTAATCTTGTTATTAATTTGTAAGTGAAAACCTATGACAGCCTATGAAATTCTTTCCTTGTTCTCCATTTCATTTCTCAAAAATACCGAATACTTTCTAGATGAATTTTTAGACCAGACTTTTTATTATAACTAGAGCTTCTTTTCCAAACTCTTAACAGCTTCTCTGGAAGACATGACTCCACAAGAGTGTATAGCATCGCAGCTTTGTCAGCAGTTACTCCTAAAATCTCTAATACACGAAGTTGTGACTCCACTGTGTCATACAGAGTAGCCAATGTTATATTATTTAAATTATTAAGAACTAACCTCAAAAGTTCTCTGACGTAGACTTCCACAAGAAGATCGTCTCTTCCAAAGCTAGATTTTAAGCTTTCAATAACTTTTGGATAATTATCTCCAGTAAAACTTTTAATAAGTTGACGGGCTCTGGATTTAGGAACGGTTGCTTACAGAAGATAACGAAATTCATTTTCATTTTGAATATCAGTAACCTCATCTATTCTTTTAAATTAAGTCCAAAATGGTAACAATTATTTAATTTCCCCGCTGAACATTTTAAATTCAATAACTGGAATCTTACACTTCTTTTAGAATTGTCGGAGACATTACATCCATAGACATGTGACTAGCTGTTTCTTCTGCAGCTTCTTTCATTAAACGTTGCTCAATAGTAATTTTATATTTATCTGCAGTCGAAACCTCAGAATCAAATTTAGAATCACTAGTTTCTTCTGATGCCAAAAGTTTATCGAATACTTGAATTCTTTAAGTGAATCAATTTATTATCAAACAGATCAAATATTCCTTGTACCTCAGCCATATCGACGTTTTCCATTGTCAGTACCTTGATTATTGTATTGTAAATACCGGTAAACGAGGACCTAATTAGAGCACGTGATTTACTTAATTTATCCATAGTCTTGGGAACTAGTGACAGGACATGGTCGCCAAAATGTTATGATCGCAATGCCTACCCGATTAAGGAAACGCTCAGATCTTCTATGGATAATATTAATAGTGATAAATGTTATATTAATGCTTTCATGGAAATGTTTGCCTTTTTATTTTAATGAAAACACAATAACTGACTTTCTTATATTATTAACAATTATTTGGTCACTAGATTAACACATCATCTTTTTAACATAGATACACATCCATACGACAACCATTCGATCTAACATTATTTATAAAATTTCCTGGTCGTAGAAAAAATAGCGTGTAAAATTTGCACGGGAAGCTCTTTGCCACAATAGTGTGTTACGAGTAATTAAATTGAAATTTTGTACACACTACAACGTTTTTCTATTTGAAGTAGTTCCTCTCAATCTTGACAATCTCTTGATTCTTAATTCTTGTACAATAATTAATTTATTTGTTTGTTGCTTAAAGATTATTTTGCCAATATTTATTAAAAAATTTTGTCCTATATCATCTACGTTGATTTCCCTACAGCTTCGCTCTGTAGCAAATATCCAACGTATTAAAATTAATCTACTCACATATGTGTATGTGAGTGTCTAGCCATTTGCAGAAAGCTTCCGAAATGAATAGTTTGCATCCTCTAATTACTTTTTGAACTAGGTCAAGTATAGTGCCGATAAAACTAGAGCTGCACAGATTGTGGCATTACTCAACACTTCCCAATGGAATGCCTCCGGGCTCTAGGCTAAATATGCAGCTGTTATTTGACAGTGGCGTATGCACATTAGCGTTTGATTGTAAAATTAATAAGTTGTAATGTAACGTCCATTCTTATATATATTTACATTGTTAAATGAAATACCTATAATATAAGAATATGCATTGTGAATATTAGGAACTAATAAATGTTTTAAAATGGAATGAAAAAATGGCCTCCACAGGAAAAATCGTGTCTGCCGACCACTTCGTTTCCGCTCAAGCTTCTTCTGTGGCGTACCAAAATCAGAAAAAAAATCTGCTATTGTGTCTACCCTGGCGTGTTATAAGAAAAATATGAATTACTGTGCCACAGCACCTGTTTATGTTTTTTTTCAAAAAAACCTTTCAAAAATAAAAAAAAATTCTGCAACAACTAGTGATCTTAGATTTTAGAGATCTCACTAGGTTTAATTTTAGTATGTTGGGTAGTTTTTATAAATTTGGCTTGACAGCGAATGTGTTAAGAAAAAGATTTTTGGGCTATATTTGTTTTAGTTGATTTTCAATAATTTTTTTTTCGTGTTTCCAGATATTACATGTCTGAAATATTGTCCTATATCAAAAATAGAACCAGGAAATCGAGTAAACTACCTAAATAATCACCCTATACAATGAATAGGAAGTGCTAAAAAATAATTATTATGTAAATTACACCAATTGTATACCACTTTTGGACTCTTGGACTGCATTTTGCTTTTTTTAATTTTGACACCTGTGATATATCATAAAATTTGAAGTACTTCTAACGGAAGGTACGGACATTTCCTAATGTGTAAACTGCACCTTTCCAGCATTTCCAAAGTTTCCAAATCGCACTGCTATCTAGAAGTAGAGAGCATAAATACACCGAGCTCGACGAACGCAACTATCGTTATTATCTTCATCTATCATCCATCCGGCTACCTGCAAATATAGTTTTATTCGAATGTCATTGTAAACCTATACGCTGTACAAGGTTAAAGTACGGTTTCTGTATTTTATTTCAAATATGTCGCGTAGGCATCAAACGTATGTTAATAGTATTCAAACGTATGTCTAGCGATTTTGGGACTTAAAGCATGACGACGATGTTGTCATTTGTTTGTTTTGTCGTAGTAAGTTTTCCTTTTAATATTGTAGACGTCACATACTCACTGCTACTCATAGACAAAATAAGTGATCGGCAGTGCGATTTGGTAACTGCTTATTACGAAGACCTCCTAGTGTTTGAGCTGCACTTATACCAACGTTGTAATACTGTGACAGGAAGTTATAGAAAAAACGGATTTTACATAAACTAATAAAATCTTAACAGCGGATAGCGGATATCCCGCAAACTTTTCCTGACATTTTTATACTATGATTTTTCAGTTCGTGTTGAAATAATAATTGTAATAAATTATTTTTTATCATCTTTAATAGTTTAAATTAATTTCACAAAATATACTCTCACTTTTTTTAATAATTATTCTTTTTTAATTGGCTGCAATACACTAAGCTATATTGTCCACGCTTTTTTTTAAAGGGAACAATATTTTTTTCATTACGTGCTTTGACGGAAAATGTTTTTTTTTTAACAAATTTGTTAGAAAAAAATGGGACCCAAATGCCTAGTTAATAAAACTAAATTTCTTCAAAATTAAACTGCATTTTCTTTATAATATGTTTTATCACTTGCGACAACTAAGAAAATAAGTTAGATTTTTGCAAAAAAATTACAAAAGATAATTGTTTCTACATAGTGTTAAAAAGAGGCAAAAATTAGCAATAAACAATAATTTATTTAAATGGCGTACCGTATGTTGAATCATCAGAAGAAATTAATGCTACGAACTAATTTATATGCATATTTAAGAAGCCCTTTGGTTACATTCCTAAATAAGTGACTGGACTTGGACTGTTGAACATTGCTAACATATATCCAGGAGTAAAACACATAACGTGCCTCGTAATCTGAGCGAATAAATATACAGTTAACCCTTCACTTTAGATAGGCGTATAAACACGCATGCATTGTAAATGAGGTCTCTTTGTAATTACGCCGTTAACAGTGAATGTTGTGGTACCACTGAGTTTTTATATTAATTTTACCTCGATGATAATTAGTTACGTATTGTACAAAAATACTGGGTAATCTATTAGTACAAATTTTATCATATTACATCTAAAGTGACCTTATCAATGCATCTGAAATAAGAATTTTATTAAATTATGGCCAAAGCTCTGAAGAGGATTCAACAATTATAAAGTCGAAGCATTAACGAAAGATCTGATTTAGTATTCCTTGTTCTATTTTAGCGGTCCCCTAAGTAAATAATGTAAATACTCATACTTTTTCATTTCCAACAGAATGTAAACAAACAAATACCTGTATTGATGTTCTAAAGGTTTTTCTCTCCCCTCATAATATATAACATGCAAAGAAGAATGTAAATCATGCACGGATCAATACAAGAAATTGACGATATAAATATACGACTAGACTATTATTATTATTTGAAGAAATGTTGCCTGACAATATGAGTAAAGGGAGCCGGCAATCCTCACTGATAACATAATGGCATGATGAAAAGAATAATTAATTAGTTCGTCATTAATTCTAATTTCATTTCCGAATATTTTCGATATTCTCTGATGGGAAACAACACGCTAATCAGGTCATATTCCTTTCCGGTCTGGCAAATATAATTTTCCATTCATCCCCAATTTTTAATTTGAATCACAATTTATTTTATTTTTATCATAATCTTTTAAGTTATTTACTGTATTCCATGTGTATATATATATATATATATATATATATATATATATATATATATATATATATATATTATTAAATATGATTTGAAGGAAACAACTACTCAGCGGGCAAATACCCCGACCTGCATTGAATTACACCTTCAAATCATGAGAGACATCGAGGATGTCGGTCGGATAGTAGCATTCAGACCATTATGAGAAGTTTCATACCTCTCACCACTATACATATATATATATATATATATATATATATATATATATATATATATATATATATATATATATATATATATATATATATATATATATATATATATATATATATATATATATATATATATATATATATATATATATATATATATATATATATATATATATATATATATATATATATATATATATATATATATATATATATATATATATATATATATATATATATATATATATATATATATATATATATATATATATATATATATATGTTGTTTTTCAGGTTTTCGTGGGTGGTGAATGTTAAATTCGTTTTCCGGGTATACTCCGCGTAGGTGACAGGCCCCGAGGGGGACCGTGGTTGTCTGAACGACGTTTCGGCAGAATCTCATCTGCCATCTTCGGGTTCTAACAGATAACTTACTGCGGCTTCTGGTCGATTTCAGTTCGAGTTACCAGAAGCCGCAGTAAGCAGTTATCTGTTAGAACCTGAAGATGGCAGATGAGATTCTGCCGAAACGTCGTTCAGACAACCACGGTCCCCCCCCGGGGCCCGTCACCTACGCGGGAGTATACCCGGAAAACGAATTTAACATATATATATATATATATATATATATATATATATATATATATATATATATATATATATATATATATATATATATATATATATATATATATATATATATATATATATATATATTTATATATATATTTATATATATATATATATATATATATATATTTATATATATATTTATATATATATATATATATATATATATATATATATATATATATATATATATATATATATATATATATATATATATATATATATATAATATACATTTCTTGTTTATAGAAATTAAATTTTGTTATGTGAATAAGTTTTTTATTGCTTTTTATAGATATCATATTCTAGTTTTAGTTCATTATTTTGTTATACTTAAAGCAATTTCCCGATTATCGTTTATTTCGATGTTATTAAGAATGAAAGTATTATTATTTTCAGCTTGTTTATTTTTAATAGTAGAGCTTATAACATTCCAAACTGTTTTTGATTTGTTTTCAGAGAGTAAAAATTGTTAATTGACGTACATTTTCTTTGCTAATCTAAGTGTGCATCTATATATTGTTTTATTCGTTTTATAGTAATCCCCGTCAATTAACCCTATTGTTCAAATATTAAATAACTTCTTTAGTCTAATTGAGGATACTTTTATCCCTTTAGTCATCCAGTTTTTATTACTAGCATTACCTTTGTGATTTTTTGTTACATATTTAAAGTTTGATTACGGTAAAACTCCAGTGTATTTATAAAGCAACAAAATTTATCATTTACATCTCCATTCATATTATAATGGTTATACCAGTCTTCAGTTTCGAGGTACTTAATAAATGTTTGAGTATTTTTTTTTGAAAATAACCTAATTTTATAGGTTTTTCTTAAAATTATTTCATATAGCTGCAAATGTGATCATTTGTGCTCCATGATCTGACATACCATTTTGTATAATTCGTTTATTTAATAGGACATTGTTGAAATACACCCCTGAATAAAATTTTCAGATGATTGTAATTCTGTATTGTTAAACATAAATAGGTTAGTGGCTATCATTGTTTGACCTTAAACGGTTTCGGAGATATTTAACCTCTTCAGACCCAAGCATAATATGAGACAAAATTTTTATGATCCTGGCCATTTTTATCACTATATGGGTCCTAAGGAACAAAAAATTAAAAATAATAAAATTTTTAGGCCTTTGGTTTTTGCAAAAAATTAGGTATCGTATATGACACTTTGGGTCTACTACCAAAGACAGTATTTTTCAAAAATACTTTTATTTACTAATCATAAACATAAACAACAAAAAAAGTTACATCTATCTACTTTTTGTGGAATTCAACAAAGCAATTTCTTTCCGTTGAGCAACAAAGAAATATTTTGCATGCGGTACAACAAACAAATGTTAATTTTTTTGCACCCAGGATTTCTGCACTT
The DNA here is from genome assembly GCA_029963845.1 of Rhamnusium bicolor. NCBI lineage: Eukaryota > Metazoa > Arthropoda > Insecta > Coleoptera > Cerambycidae > Rhamnusium > Rhamnusium bicolor. The sequence continues at coordinate 158,877 of JANEYF010002377.1, read as the reverse complement.
TGATCTGCATTTTTGTTCTTTGTTTTTAAAATCCGGTAAATGTTTGGCACTCGAAGATGCAAATTTCTTATCCGGTATATGTTCGGGTTTTCTGGCCTTTTTGGAAGCAGGTGGACCATCACCATCAGACTCGTCATTTGTAGCGTCTCTAACATTTGAGACTAGTGATTGTTCTTCTGTGGCATTCTCTGCAAATTGATGTAAAAGGTGCTTTGCCACCACAAACTTGAAGTCTAAGTAATCCATGATTTCTTTTTTCGGCAAGCCTTGGCGTTGAGCATCTTTTCTGTACTTTAGCCATCCAGCTGCCACAGAAAAATCAATAAAATGGTAAATGGCTCGGATCGTCCATTTGTTTGTCCTGTACCGCATGGGTACTTTCCAATAACACGATCCAAAAGATCTATTCCTCCCATTTTGGCATTGTAAGAGTTTACAATAGCAGGCTGTTTCACCTGGATATATTTTGAATCTGGTTTGCTCCAACGTCTGCATTCGCCTTCAGGCTGAGAATCTTGAACTTTGAAGAAGCTAAGTGAACGGGTCTAGTATCAAACCATTTCACTACAACTATTTTTGAATCCTCCCTAACCATCTGTTCATAGGTTCCCCGTCCTACTTTTTTCATTTTGTTGTCAGATGAAAAGTTTACTTTTTTAGGAATTCGGGACTTCATAAGGGTTCCAGTCAAGCCAATAGATCTTGCCAATAAAGTGTCTATCAAACTGACTGAGGTAAAATACCTGTCGGTAAAAACTGTAACACCAGGTGGTAAAGTATCGCACAGCTTCAGTACAAATCTTCCACCTACATCAAGTTTTTCTGGTGTTGCGATCAGAGCAGATTCTACTGATGTTCCTTTTCCTTCATATAGTTGAAAATCTAATGGAATGCCTGACGGAGTAGACATCACAAAATTTTTTATGCCTAGAGGATTTGGTTTATTCTTTACATACTGTCTCATTTTAACTTGACCATGAAACGGTATCATCTGTTCGTCAATTGACACGTCCATAGTTCTTTCATTTGCATGACAGCCCTTTTGAATTTTATTCAACATGGGCCTGATTTTCCAAAAACGATCTAAAGCTCTGGCTTCTTTAGATACAGTATTGTCGTCGACAACTTTTAGACGTGACCGCAATTGAAAATAACGATTTCTTGACATGTTGTTTGTCACAATAGGCACTTTTGTGTCTCGACCCCAGTACATCCTAATCCGCGGCAATCCGTAAATACCAATAAGCATTGAACAGGCAAAGAATTTACTGATTTCATGAGGGGTAGTATTCAAGGATTTTCCAGAAATATTCACTTCTTTCATATTGGTGAACAGCGCGACTTTCTCGAAAAAATCGGTATCTAAATATTTGCTAAAATATTCGGAAGGCTCAAAGACGACGTCGATATCATTTATTGATTGAGCACTATGATTTGTGAAGATTGCAGGGCGTTGAAAATTTTTTGAAGAAATCCAGTTTCTTTTATCGCTAGGAACCAATTGAATCAAAGGCTCATCGTCAGACGAATCGAAATCATTTATGGTGTCAGCATCGGCATCGTCTGGGAGTGGAAATTCCCCAAAAGATCTTCTTCGTCATCATCTTCATCGTAATTTGGAATTAAATCTGCCTCTATGTCCGAATCATCCAAGTTCAAATTTTCAGCTATATCTTCAAGCTCGTTCTGAGTTAGAAACCCTGTCAAACAAATAAAATACGTAAAACTTTTATATCCAGTAAAAAAATAAATATAATAATTAGGTAGTGATAGAGACCCAAGATATCATATGGGATACCTTGAGCAAAGGTCATTGTCTAGGGCACTAATAAAATGCAAATTGTAATACGACTTAATACAGCAACAAATATATTCACTAGCAAGCTATTAGTAAAAAAATACAGTATTACTTACGTTTCTTTGAATATTTATCCATATTTTAAAATTCACTTGTCACATAGGTTAGGTTTACTGCAAATGTAATATTAAGTCACGACAAGTTAAGTGGGGAGCAGGCGAACGCCGATGTTTCTGCGCGTGTCTGAAAAGGTATAATATATGATACCTATGGAGCTGCGGCGTTCTGAACGACAGATCATATGTAATAAAATATTTTGCCAGAGGTATCATCAATGATACCTTGGGTCCGAAGAGGTTATTAAAAATCATTCTCAGGGGCCCACCGTTAAGGGGCTGTAACTCCCTTAGGAAGCGCTTTAGAGAAATACTTTAATAACATTTTTGTCATCATTTCACTTGCTCTACGTGTTCCTAAGTGAATACTCATTTTGAAAGTTAAGCAATATTTTGATATATTTTAGCATTCTAATGACCAATGAGATACATAAAAGTCTCTTACTCATTTGCTTCAATTGTAGCCTTTTTATTTGTAAAGTATTTTTTATTTTTTTCTATAGATAACTTTTAAGAGATTTATTATAAATAAGTTGACAAACCCGCTACGTACGAAGTCATGAAAACAAAAATCAATTATACTGTCGCAATGAAAATATTGCAGATATATTAATGCTAGATCGGCGTCATCTGCGCCAACGATAGGAAGCATTGTTGATAAATTTGACTACACTGGCTCCATATGAGAACTAAACGTTCTGGAAGATCACGATGTGGTTACTCGTGTGAAAATATTGCTATTGTGGCTGCAGATGTTGAGGCAAATCCGGAAACATCAACCAGAAAACATTTTACTCAGTTAAGCATCAAACGACGTTTATTGCAGCGAAATATGAGGTCAGATTTGAAGATGTTTTCATATAACATCCAAATAGTTCAAATTTTGTTGCGCCATACTAAACCTGGGACAGTCAAAGACAACACTTTTTTGAGTCGATTAATCATGAATGACGAGGACCATTTCCACTTAAGTGACTACGTTAATAAAAAAGAAAGTTTACACTTTTGGGGCATGGGAAATCCAAGAGCTCTGCATCCAACAACGTTACATCTGCGAGGAGTCACAGTTTGGTCTGGAATTTCCTTTTAAGGTTCATCGGTCTGTTTTTTTCCTTTCGTGAAGGTGATACCATCACTGGAGTAAGCTACAGAGCAATAGTAACCTGTTTTTTGATACCAATATTGGGTCAATATCGTGATCTAATGTAGTTCCAACAAGATGGAATTACTGCACACACAGCCAGACCTACTCATTCCACATTTTCCTGGTCGGGTAATATCGAAATAGAATCCTCCTAGATCTCATTCATAGTGTCAACAACAATGTCCTTAAAATGCACTTTATTGCAAAATGAAATCGAATTATGTATATTTATTAGTTGTGTTATTGTGAAAAGCAATGGGAAAAAGACTTGGGCCACCCAGTATAAGCAAATTGAATGTGCAGCATGTTAACATGGTAAAAACAGTCAATGTTTAATGTCCAAAAGAATAAATATTCCATTAAGATTTATTGATATTAAAGCAATCATAAATTTTTCACAACAAATTAAGGTAAATATGAAAGAAGGTAAAACCATTTAAGGAACAAATCCGACAGGTCCAGTCTCGAGGGTATAAAACCTCGTGTTTCCTTTATGTCGATAAATATTTCAGAAATACATCTAACCAAAACTACTACTTTCCTAACCAGTTGACTACAAAAAAAGATTCAAAGTTTTTTGCATGTTCCCTTAACAAATTTCTTTGGATAAATAAAACATTTCCTTAAATTTATTAATATTATGTAGTTAATTTATTTTGAATTAATTGTCTTTTAATTTATATATTAAAAACACTTTTCTACGGTACAAAGTTATCAAGTACGAATTTATGTATTTTTGACAAATAAAGTATCTGTGTATCTACCACCCTTTTTTAATTCAACCCCATCAAAGAAAGTGTCCATTCTTGTCTTAATGCAAAATTTGTCCCAGATAGAATATTCTCGATGTGAACATTTTTAATTTTCAAAAGAAAATAGGGTATTACTTTAAACAAAATAATTATTGCTGAAGCTGCGACAAAGAATGCTAGTTTCTGTTTCAACAAGGTCTACTTAAAGTTTGTTTAAGAAATCAAAGTTGTTTTACAAATATATGTTTGATCATCTTATTTTAAAATTGATTTGAAAATACTCAGTTATGTCGAAGGTTTCCTTCGTTTGTTAAACGAACTATAATAAAAATCGTTTGTCGGAAAGCTGTACCATATTGGTATTTTATTTTTAGATCATGTTTTAGCCACCACACAGAATTTAATCTACTACCTGTTGGGAAAATGGATGGCAATTCGTAATATTACAGTCACTCAACACCCGAGCGGCGAGATTAAATTTCTCATTGCAATAAGGAAAAGTCAATAATTAACAAGTGGTTGTATTTCACATCATAAGCTGCTGTTGTGTAACTTTTTGTGCCATTGTAAGTAACCATTTTCCTCAGTGTATTTCAACTTAAAAAAATATGTCTTAATTAGATGCATCTTGACAGTACATTCTCAATATCATACCCAATCCAATCCAAAGGATAATAAATAATTGTTTTTAAAAACATTACATTTAATTATACTTGTTTAATTGATTCTTCCCTTTTCCTTTCCAATTGATATGGTGGAAAATTTGCGAGGGATCTTTTCGACACAACTGCTCATCCTGAACAGTTTATATTTGAAATATTTTTTGATCGAAGCAAAATTATTTTTGGGCCTGAGAAATGCCATATCTAGTACGTTGATTTAATTTGTATTCAATAGGGTGCTAAGGTTCATTCACTTCATCCATGGCTAACCTGATAACCTTGCAGATGCTGATAGTATAAAATTTGCAATAAATAAAAAACCAAGATACAACATATCTATAAATCTAAAATTACAAAAAAAAACACATTTCAAAAATATAAATAAAATATAAGATATTCTATTTAAAAAAATGTGAGTTTGGTTTTTCCTGCTTTTACGGAACCACCTGTATATTCTTGGCAGGGATTATGATACAGCATTTGATTCAACACAAATTTTATTTGAAAATTTTCGAAAAAATAAACAAAATATAGGGTTAGGTCTTTTCGTTCTGTTCCTCCTTCCTTCATTATCATTACTTTATCAGGATCTAATTCTGATTCCGATCCTGAACTATCAGAATCAGAATTAGATTCTTCTAAAGAAATTATGATGGGAGGAAGGTTTTCAAAGCTAGCAGCATCCCACATTAATTTATTCCAGTCTCCGCTACTAAATTTTCACAATGCTTAATTGAGTTAATCCATATGTCCGTTGTAAAAGTAGCCTTCCGCCATAAATTCGAAGCTCTGTCTTTTGATGGGGCTGCTCATTTATGTGTTGGTTATAATAGCTATTAGTCTCTCACCAGGGCATATCAATATTGACAATGGTATATGAGGCAGCCTACGAACTTCATAACCATGTCTACCTAAAATTTCGTCATACTTTCATATACTTTTTGACCTCTGCATAACTAAATGGTTTAATTAAGTCCCATAAGTACTTTTTACTTTCTTATACCTAATATAAGGAAGTATAGTAATCGTGATGTTTTTCGACCTCGCGATTTTGATTGATATATACGTTTTGAACCATTCTGAATCCATTCTGACTATTCAAAATTCTAAAATATACTAAAATACACCTCGCATGTAAAATAGAAGTCCACCTTCCATCTCCCTTAATTCTTGAAGGGTTACTTTTAGAATCGGTGTCATGGCACCATTGGTGTGCAGTCGAACTATTCTGATACAACCAAGTCTCGTCCAAAAATATAAAATGTATTTTTTGTCCAACAACATTGTAAAAATCTTCTATTAGTTAACACTACTAAAAGTGAATAGATTTTATTCTCCATGTTAATTTCAAATTTCCAACTGGGGTGAATTAGCAATTTGGTAGCCCTAAAACGTCCTCTTTCATATAGAATTGGATTTTTGTTAAATGCCACTACGTTTAATCTATATATCTATACATTGGTTTTATTGTTCTACAAAACCGACAAAAAGTTTTTCTCGAGAAGCGCTTTATCACAAATGGCAATAATGTATTATGCGACATCAGTATATACTTTTCACTATACCTTTTACCAGAAACTTTTAAGTTTGAAAGTATGCTCCGTGTATTGAGTCTGAGAACACAAGGAAATATATTACATTTTCTAGTCTGGGAATTTTATATTAACGTAAATTTATGCGGAATTTCCAAGTACCTGTATATTTTCCATTTGCATCATGGTTCCTGAATCATTCATAAAGATTTCTACCTAATCCTAATACATTATTCTATGTCGAGAGTTGTAGTAGCTATTCTATGAATTTAGCAGTGAGAAAGTTAGCTACGAAACTGAAAACAGATTGCCATAAAATATTTGTAATACCGGGTGTAACAGGATCATGGTACATCCTCCTTTTCTCTTTTAGTTTTGAAGATAATTGATTTAAATTTGGAATATCCTATATACGTAATAAGCGGCACTTTTTGACATTCAAGTGATTTTTTTTTCACTTCCGGTTTCGCCGGAAGTGACACTAATTTTCGATTTTTAAATGGAACACCCTATATACTATTGCATTTTTGAATTCTGCATAATTTTCTGAAACCAACGATGATAAATAAGTGACATTTGAAACGTCAATATTTTTTATAATATAATTTTTAGTTTTCCATTTAAGTGTACCATAATATATTTCCAGATTGTTTAAAAAGCTTCAAAATAATACCTATATTTAAAAAGGGGGACAAGAATAACATCGAAAACTACAGACCATTATCAACAATATCTCCAAGACCTTTGAAATACTGCTATACGAACCCACGTTTTCTTATATAAAAAATCATATTACCGATTACCAACATGGTTTTTTCAGAGGAAGATCTACATCAACCAATCTTTTCTGTATAACGCAATACATATCCGATGCCATAGATGCCAACTCACAAGTGGACGTAGTATACACAGATTTCACTAAAGCATTTGATATACTTGACCACGGTATTTTGTTCTCAAAATTGCAGAAACTTGGTTTCTCAAGTAACTTGTTGTTATTTTTCAAATCATACCTGGAAAACAGACATCTTCATGTTGACCACCGTGGCCAGCAGTCTGAGGAATTTATTTCAACATCGGGTGTACCCCAGGGCTCTGTGTTGGGACCACTGTTTTTTAATATTTTCATCAATGACATTATAGCTGAACTAGATATCAAGTGTCTCTTATATGCAGATGATATGAAACTTTACAACAAAGTAAATCACATAAATGACTGTCTAGCACTGCAAACCAACCTTGATAGAATAAGTCAGTGGTGCTGTGTGAATAAGTTACAGCTAAATATAAAAAAGTGTAATGTTCTAACCTTTACCAATAAAAATCAGTATATAGAGTTTAACTACTCTATCGAGGAGTCGGTTCTTATGCGTCCCCCGACTTTCCGTGACCTTGGAGTAATTTTTGACAGTAACTTGTCCTTTAATTCTCACATAAATACTATCATAAAAGAAAGTTTCAAAACACTCGAATTTATAATACGCACCTCTAGCGACTTTCATGACATCCATTCGCTTAAATTATTATACCAATCCTTTGTATGATCTAAACTGGAATATTCATCTGTTATATGGTCTCCTCATTATAACACACATGTACAAAGCTTAGAGAGAATATAAAGACGTTTCTTGAAGACGCTATGTTATAAAGAAGATGGTGTATATCCTGCTATTGGATTTGCACAGTCTCAACTTTTGAACAGGTTTTCGCTTTCGAGTCTGGAGACTCGCAGAATCATATCCCAGCAAACATTTCTATACAAATTAATACACAATATAACAGACTGTAGCCATATTCTCAGTTTACTCAATTTTCGAATACCCAGGCTGGGTTCAGGCAAAACTCACTGTTCTATCTACCTACTCCTAGAACCAATATTCAAAAGTTCTCGCCACTTTACCAGATGTGTGAGAACCATAAAAATCTTCAAAATCAGTTCGATATCTTTCACTGTACTGTAGCTGAGATAAAAAGAAATTTGAAGCAATAAATTGTAAATTATTTTGAATTCTAAAAATACATGCTGTTAGTACATATTTTATATATTAGTAGGTACCTATATTACATGTTTTCACTGTGTATCACATTCTGTATGTCTTTTTATGTTTTCTTTTATGTTTTTCACTTACTTTAATAATTGTAATCATTATGTCCTACCCAGTAATTGGACTTTTCTGTTGGGTAGTGTAGTATAAATAAAATTAATAAAAATAAAATAAAATAATGGTTTTGATTTATTCTAAATGCTAGAAAAATCGAAATCTCGTCAAAAATACTAAATTACCTGATTTATGAGCAAATAAAGTTCATCAAAAATGGGTTTTTGGGCTAAACTTAATTTTTCCAAATGGAACCATATTGGTACCGTGGTACCATTTGTTAGTACTATTATTAAGGAATTTATTCATATGTCGTATTAAAATATGCGATAAATAAAAAAGAAAATTACAGTTAAAAGAAAATAAAAAAAATACAATTTTGTTCTAATTACCTTGTTATACATATGGTGGCTTTGGAATACAAAAAATTAACACAAAACATTACAACAGTTATTCAAAATACTGTCCATTAACGTCAATGTACTTGTGAACTCGCATAGCTGTTTCTCGAAGAAAGTTCGTCAATTGCGCGTCTTGCTCGTAGCTCCAGGTCTTCACGGGTTGTAACGGCGGTTGCGTAAACAATATTTTTTAAATTAGCCCAAACAAAGAAATTAGGGGGTGCTAAATCAGGTGACCTTGGAGGCCACCTCACAGGACCATTCGTCGAAATTACGTTTTCTCCGAATCTTCGATGAAGGTAATCAATTACTACCCTTGAATTACGGGGAGGACCGGAAACCTTGTTAGAAGTACATTGCCTGTAGTAAATAGAAAGGTGATTCAGCTAAACTGACCTTAATTTCATTATGCAGAAATCCCCCTCTGCTGATGAGAATCCTCATAGGATTGTCCAGAGAAAACATCAAGAACCATGGGAAGGGATATCTCTTAACAGATGATAATTACAGAAAAAATTTAAAAAATTATCTACCATTCTTACTAGAAAATGTGCCGGATGACATGTGATTTATGCACCATGGTGCCCCTACCCATTTCAGTAGAAATGACAGAGAATTTCTGGATGAAAATTTTCCTCTACGATGGATCGAGCAAGGAGGACAAATTACTTGCCCACTTCGCTTGCCAGACCTGACTCCACTGGACTTTTTTCTGAGGATATCTAAAATCACTTCTTTATGCAATTCCTATAGAAAATGTTATTGTAAGAAAATCAATGATCAAGCGTGATAGGGCCTGTGTGGAATCTCAAATCAGATATTCTGAACATTTATTGTGATCTTACGTGCTAAATTTTTGTCATTCCTGGCATAGTTTCGGAAATCTTCGACTGGAAAGACACTAATTCACATGTTTCGTTTATATTTACGTTTATTATTAATCTCAATCGTATTGACGGATACAATTATATAAGATCTCATATTATTATGGATAAGTAGATCTAAAGGTTTTTACTAGTCTAGTCATATATAAAATTTGTGGAGACTAAAAAATAATAATTTGACGACATATGTCCGCTTCAGAGAACTAAGTAGTGTTGCTGGCAACATTCCCCTACTACCTTATTTTATTTCGTCTAATTGTTTTTTCGTCAATTATTACTCTTTAGTCACAGGTACATCACAGATGATGTTACAAATGTTCCGAGTGTTGCTTGTGAAGTTGTGAAATTCAAATCAGCAGAAATTCATTGAAAAAAATCATCATCATTATCACCTGATTTAATATTACCAACAACACTACGTCATTCTCTGAAGCCGACTTTTGTATAACATGAAGGTGGTAATCAATTTTAAATCAAGTGAAAATGTTTAAATCCATTAAAAATATGAAGTATTAGCGAATAATTCTGAAATATTTTCCCTCATTTTATGTTTTCCACTCGTTAGATTTTAAAAATACTGTTGGTAAAAACTAGATCTACAAACCCTAAACAACACAGAACATTTTCAGTAGGATACCTAATTTCTACAAAAAAAATAATACAGATAGCTTCTCCCAAACTGAACTGAATACATGTTCCATTGATTCTGTAATCTACTAGGTGATAATGAACATGTAAAATGTATTCTTTGGCATATCTTGAGGCACAAAAGAAAAAACCTTCTTTGTTAAGATTGCATAAGCTTTCCACGCTGTATTACAATAAACGTATTGGCATCAGATGACAAAGAACTATAAAGACTGAGTACCGTGAAACTTTATTGAGTACATTAAATCTCGTTATACGGCTTCGTTGAACTGATAGAGCTTATCTACTTAGTCAAGCCATTCGCAAGATTTGTCTTTGAAAGAGGCAATAAGCAATTTTAAATCAAGTTGCTTTCTAGTTGAGTAACTAAGTTAGAATTCATTTCGAATTGACATATGTAAAGTTATGGCCGTGTATAATCTTTATACACATAAATGACTTATTTTAAAGTATAATAATCTTCTTTCAGAATCTATTAATGCTAAACATAAAATTCTGAGGCGAAAAGGATTCAGGAAAAACATGATTGTGCAATAGTTTCCATAACTTTGTTACTTGTGCTAGAAAGAATATCTCGTAAAATGACAGCAAAATTTGGATCTTCAGAGGAAAAGGGGTGAACTACTATGATCTGTTTAATGGCGCGAATCGCTCGTTATGATATCAGATCTCCGTGGAAATAACGATAAAAAAACTAGGATCCTCAATATTATGATTGTGTTCCAAATATATAACACATCTGAGATCGTATTCCATGGAATGGTAATATGTTTAAGAGATCATGGTGATATACTTCGATTTGAAATGTTTTGGAAATATCAGAAGCTTAGAACTCTCCTTATCTTTCGATTGTGTCTTTCCTTACATGTGTAATATACTTGAGATCTATTGTTTAATGTCCTCGACGGAAATCATACTGACAATAGCTTATGATAACTGCTAATTTAAGATTTTGCAACAAATGGATATTAATGCCCAAGCAACAGTTTACCAACTACCGACTACTTTTTCACTAATTCCGACGTCAGAATATTACAAATAGTAGTCAAGTAATAACTTAAATTTTGTACTTGTAATACGACGTCGAACCAAATATTGCGTCGACCTCGCAAATCTACTGCTTAAGTCTGGACGATTTACCAACGTTGATTTGCCGTTAGAAAACGACTTAATAAGGTTTGATATGTTTTCAAGTCATTATCCAACGTTGATGAGATGTTGACAACTGACTAAAATAGGTATGGTTATATTTTGAATAACTTACCAACGTTGGTTAGACGCTGACAGCTGACTATACTAGGTATGGTTAAATTTTGAGTAACCTACCAACGTTGGGTAGACGTTGGTGACTAACTGAATAGGTCAAGTTTTTTATGGAACACGTGCCAACGTTGGTTAGACGTTGGTTAGTGGCTTAATAGGTTTGGTCCTTTTTAATTATTAACCAACGTTGGTTAGACGTTAATGACTAACTTAAGTAGCTCCGATTAATTTTTCGGTAATACACCTACTTCGGTATAACGTTGGTAACCGACTTGATAGGTAACTACATTCCTCCCAAGTAATATTTTACCGACTATCGACTACTTTTTTACTAATTATAAGGTCAGAATTATTACAAATAATAGTCAAGTAACGTCTCTAATTTTATAGTTATGATACAACGTCGGAGCAACGTAGCTTGAATCTCGCAAACCTATTATTTACATCTTGCACATTTACCAACGTTGGTTTGATGTCAGAAATCTACTTAATACGTTGAGTGTGTTTTTAGATAATTATTATCCAACGTTGATTAGACGTTGGTAACTGATTAAGTACATTTAGGTAATTTTTGGGTAACATACCAACGTTGGTTAGACGTTGTTGACTGACGTATTCGTCTAGCAACATCGGCTGGACGTTGGTGTTAGGCTTTTGGGCTGTGGTCTAACATAACCTAAAAATTAATGTCGATAGTTCAGGTATTGGTAGATATTTAGTAATGATTTATACACCAACTGCAAAAGACGGTCGATATTATCGCGATTGTTTAGAATGAATATTAGTATTAGTGCAGATTTCTGCACCAAAGCCTATTAAAAGTTGGTGCAGGTAAAATTATTTAAACGTGACGTCGCTGTTAGTAAAAAAAAAGTTGCACTTATTCCCGCCTTCGCCATATTTTCTGGTTCTACAGATGGAAATAATAGGAAGCCATATTGATTATGTGTACAATTATTTTAAATACACATAATTTGCCTCTTTTTTTGAAATAAAGTAAACAAAAAAGTTTTTATTTACTCGTAAAATTAATTGAACAATATTTCAATTGCGCTTTCTTTGGAAAGGGAAAATATTTTTTGAAAGTAAAAAAATGAAAATAGTACTTTCGTTCTTAAAATAAACATTATTCTTGTGGGTTCACTATATTTTTCGACCTACTTTATATATATGTATAAATAAAATTTCTTTCGTTTCAGTTTTTACCCCACCAGATTAATTAAAATTTTATTCGAAGTATTTTGTATATAATACGTAGGTACTCAATGAAAACACGCCTTATCCATTTTATATAAATAGATAGGTACAACAAACAGAATAATATACAAAATTGCTTAGTTTTACCACCTACACCCGACTTTTGTAGGTCAGATTATGGGCAAATTTTAAATAAGGTTGGTAATAGCCTGACAACCAACTTAAGTCGACGTAAAATTTGGTGAACATTTGGTCGGTAATCACAACGACTAAAGTCGGTCCTCTACGTCGAATCGACCCATATTTTATTGACCAGATTAGTACAAATGTGGGTCAGCCCGACGTTTTGTGTACGTCGCATACCGACTTTTAGTTGCAAACAGCAACGTCGGTTTGTCGTCAGAATGTTGCTTGGGTGGAACTATTCATTGTTTGGGATGATAATTATTTAAATGAGTGTTATTTTCTTTATTTTGAATGATTTGTATACTAGCAACATTCTAAGTTCTAAGTCACAACTTGCAAGTATTCAGTAATATAATTATTAATTCATTTTGTTCATAATCTTAAAACTTTAACTGCTAGACACTTACTTATACTCTTTTTACTCTTCACGTCCACCCTTTTACGTCTATTTGCAATTTTTCTCTTTACTGGGTAAACAAGAACGACGTACTAATATTTTCGCTTCTAATTTATACAATCATATGATTCGCTGGTATTTGGAACACTACACTACTAACACTACTATAATTAATTGTAAACGAAATGTTGATATTATAGAGGTTTCTTTACCATTACTTTTTGAACTATTGCTTTTAGGAGAAAAGGACTCAGAGCAAACATTAATGCAAACAGTTCTACTACAAAATACGACAAAAAGAACTCTTGCTATATTATAATGTAGATGTCCCATTTCTGAAATGTGTAGCAATTTTAGAAGTTGCTAATTTTTAACGTAATCTTTATATCCTGTTCATTTTTTATTCACTTAAACGAAACTGTAATAAATACTGAATTACGAAAGCGGAAACCACCGTAATTAATGACTTTCCAAGTTAACACCTTATTGACGGGCGCTTTTACCCAAAGGCCACCTTTTTATTTTGCAACATAAACACTCATACATTTCCTTTACCACCTCCTATGATGTTATATAAAACACGCACAATGAAGAATTTATTTTTTATAGCTAGTGTTATCCTCGTATTTACTGTCTTTTTCATTTCTAGAGAGCTGGAAGCGTTAGAGGAGAGGACCTTCCATATATCCTGGGACTCCCTTTGATTGGAGGCGGACCCTTTTTTCCTCACAACTACAGCCATAGCGACGCTGCCGTCTCCAAAAGTCTCATTCACTACATCAGCAATTTCGTTAGGAAAGGGTGAGTTTACAAATTTATTCTCAACTAACAAATATTTCCCGTTAACCCTGTTTTGTATATATACCTTTCTTAAAATTTATTTGGTGTATAAGATTAGTTCAAATGAATAATAATAATAATAATACTAATAATGTTATTTTGAGTATACATGTACTATACATGTATTACACAATATATATATAAATTGATAATGATGTTGTGGTGTGCGCGGAGAAGTTTAGCCAGTGGGCTACTCTTACACTTAACCGCCACAGCTTAATATATTATTATATACATGTATATAAAAAAAGAAAACTTAACTAAACATACAAACTATAAATTAACCTAAAGCATATAGCTAGACATGTACTAGACTACACAAAAGATTGGTCTAGTTTTGAAAATATTTAAAATAAATAAAATAAGTATGCACCTAAAAAAAAAAAAAGAACGTAAACTAAATTTCATATTTGTCTGTTCCAAGAAAGAAACATATCTAAAAAAAGTAATAATATAATAAATACATAAATAACAATCATATAACCAATATTACTAATTTGATAAAAGATGTGACTTGATTTTTTTCCTGACCTGATTCACAGAAAGATCTTTGAAGTTATTGGGTGTAACGTTGTAAATTTGTACTGCATTGAAACTAAATAATCTGGTGAACATAGCCATACTGTGTAAGGGCATTGTAAGTGTGTTGGGAAATCTGATATTTAAATTGTGTATGGCAGTTCTGAAAACAAGCTTTTCTTTAAGGTAGGTAGGTGACGAATTTATTAGAAGCTTTTGAATAAAAACATGATAGTGGTATCTAACAGTTTTTTCCATATTTAGCCAGTTAAGATTAGCAAAAGCAGCGGAAATGTGATCAAATTTTCTTAAGTTGCAAATGAAACGGCAACATATATTTTGTACTTTTTGTATACGATTTTTTGTCATTTGATCTAAGCAGTGTCGTCACGGGCTGCATATGCATTGCTCTATTTAAAAAGAAACAGTCCTAAAGTGATCATTTCGATTAGTTAAATACATTTTTTTCAATAGCAATTAAATATTTTAACAAGTTTTTAATTTTTTTTCCCAGATTCATTTTCTTTATGAGTAATCCTCTGACAAAACAGACAATCGTCTATTTATCAAATCACAAACGGAAAAAATGAATTAATTAAAAACTGAGAATCAAGATTTATTTACAAATTTACACATTTGTAAATTAGCCATAACTTCTACCTCACGACGCCGTGGCAACGACATTGTCAATTAACTCACCTCGAATTCTACCTGAAATATGATTACCAAAGCATCAATATTACTTGCGACTTGAACTGTATCTAAGATTTATCTCTGAACAGCATCCCAAATATCCTCGATGTGGTTCAAATAGGGCGAACGTTCTGGATACACCATTCACTTAATATCATGTTCATAAAAATTTTTTTTAACAGTTCCAGCTCTACTGAGTCTTGTCGTCGACGTAAATAAATTTTGGCCCATTATCGTTCGCATACGGCAATACGATACGATAAAAATAAAGCGCCCTCATTTTGCATCTATACTGTATTATTAAAGTGCTGCTCAGGAAAATAAACATATTTCCATGTTTAATTCAAAACTAAATGACTTTTAATGTAAATTTACTAATAAACCAGAAGGTTATGTTTAATATATTGAAATAAATAACGAAAAGTCTGTAATTATATCTGTGTGCTTTTAGAATGTTTTTAAAACAAATCCACAAACAAAAATGCTAAAACAGAAATCACAACATAATAATAGAAGTACTGATATTGCCAGTGTTCCAACAAATTTTTAGTGATTTCCCTAGTTTGCTCTTAGTGACATAATTATGAAAAAATTAAAACTTTAAATTGGAATAACTATTTTATAGTGCTGTATTATATATTTTTTGGTACCAAAAAATACAAAAAAATGCTTTCATAATATAATCATTTCCACTATCATCTCAGATCAATGAAGGCATCGATGGGGGCATCGATGCCTTCGCTAGCTGCTATAGTGTTTCACAACTTATTTATTATAGATAGCAAAGTCAGAACATTTAACAGGATATTAAATGCTACAGATTAGCTCAACCTCCCAAAGTTATTCAGCTATCCCCATAAAATGTAATGCTCCCACTATTTAGTGATCACCAGAAAAGTTATCATTCACTCCAACTAATAAATTCTAACGTTATTATTTTATAAACCATATAAGGGTAACTTTTCTATAGCTTTCAATACCCTTTTACTTTTTCTTTCCTATTATTAGTAATATAAAATAGAATAAAATAAGACTACAATCCTATTTTTTTATGCCTTCTTATAATATAGATAAATTTATTAATTGATGCCCCTGTTGTCCTTTTAATGATTGTCACTAGAAGAAAATGCAATAAAACAGTTACTCATACATCTGTAAATCTTTATTCTGTCGTAGCTTTTATCACATTTAACACCTTTATTTACGTTGGCAAAGAATACGTCAGGATGGCCGTAACATCACGTAATCTTAGATAAAACGAGGTATGTTTTCTAAAAGCTATTTTAGGCCTGTAAATGATATATTCTTTTAGGGATAACCTTGACTTCCCTGTTCTTGGCAGATATAACGTTTTTAATTTAAATACATCGCCAGGATGATTCATGATAGTACGTTTCTCAAAGTTATAACTGACCCCAATAATTTTTTATTCAGCATAAATTTAAGAGTAAGGACATTTAAATCAATTTTAATTGAAATTACAGTGAATTATCGACGAAAAGCGACTTGTTTCTGGCCACTTACATAATAATAAATGTGAAATTTCCGTAACTGTTTCAAAAAAAAAAATTGTTGGTGGATTGTTAAAATCTAGTTAGTAATAATTGCTAATATTGCTATACAAAATGCAGTAAATTTACTTCGGATAAGCTCTTGGTACACAGGGCAGAAGATTATGATTTTTTTTGGTTATTTACAACAGCTATCAAAAACTCCACATAGTTAAGTTTATTTTTTATTTGACTTAGGAAATCTAAGTTGGCCAATCATCGCTGCCTGTCAGAAGACAAAAAATTGTAAGATAAAAGTTGTCACGTGCCTTTCGGAATAATATTTTTCGATGAATCTCGGAAAATAAAATTAAATTTTGATTAAACCGTAAGTCACGTGACAACTTTCCATAGGCCCTATTTTTAGAATTAAAACAAGCATAGACAGTTGCCAGATGTAGTCTTTTTTTAAGTAAACTAAATAAAAAAAAAATTGTTATGATGCGAACTTTTTGAGAGCCACTATATAAGTATATATTAATGAAAAGATTTTGACCATATTAGAGATCTTTATGCCTCAACAACGGTATGATATATTAACTACTCTATTTCTAGTAATCTAATTGTATATTAAATATATTAAAAGTTAAACATAATTTTTTAATATTTGATTTGGTAATTAGCTGACCATCCTACAAATGTTTCAAGTATGTTACTAAAATATACATGCTCCAAAAAAATAGGTCGTTTCTTTTGAAATGCTTTTGTCAAATCAAACACGTAGCTATAGTTATTTATTTTAGTATTGTTTAACATTAATCGATGTTGAATTGTAGAAATTGGTAGTATATTTTCAGATCGGATAAAAATTAACATAGGTGTTCTACAGGGATCCATTCTAGCACCTATGTATTTTTAAATTGTATTAATGATCTGGTAAACTGTGAAAAGAGCTTAACAATTTTGCAGATAATATGTATTTATGCAACGAATAATGCAAAATAAAGTTACTGTAATTCATTGCGTAATGAACATTTAAATAATTTAAAAATTACATCTTCACCTAATCTATGTCCTAGAGTGTATTGGAATCTTTGATGTGAAGATATCACTGACGTAGTTTGCCACGAAACACCAAAACACTGTATACTGTACTCGTCAAGTTGGCATCATCTGGAGATGATTAAAACTGTTTTAATCATCTCCAGATTATGCCAACGAAACGCGCGTCTAGTGCAGTTTATAGTGTTTTTGTGTTTCGTGAAAAAATTACGTCAGAACTAATATATGAATATTTATTTTAATAATGTCAAACACTTTATGTCACTTGATAAAAGTAAAATGTTGTCGTCACAAGAAAAAAATAGGCTCAGTTATTTTTGCCCAAAGGCGTTTCAGAGGAGAAATAGGCGTCATAGAAATATAGTTATTCGATGGGTAAAGAAACTTTCAGAGATTGCAACTTTAAACAAAGAAAGGAAAAGTAGAAGCCCAAGGCGATCTTTAGAAGTCGTAAATGCTGTTCGTCAGAACTTTGTTAGAAGTCCAAAAAGTCGATTCGACATTGTATTACAGACCTTGAGATTTAATTTCCTACAGGTCACAAAATTCTTCGCAAGAATTTAAAAACGAGAGTATGTAAAACTCAAGTTTTGTATCATCTTCGCTAAACAGATATTGCAGGAATTTTTTGTACCGCAGCTACAGCTAAATTTATTCAATAAAGAGGCGCCCTGTCCTATTGGAAAAAGACTTGATTCAATAAAGTCTTCTTTTAATAGGACAGGGTGCCTCGTCATTATACTACAGTAATGCAAATCGATGGATAGGCAGGGGAGGACTTCGCGTATGGCCACTAAATACACAAGATATAACCCCACTAGATTATTTTCTGTGGGAATGTCTAAGAACAATTGTGTATCGAACAAAGCCACAAGACCTTCAGTTCAGTTACCCCAGACATGTTACGATATACCTTATAAGAATTGAAGCGTCGAATTCAATTAGCAATTAATAATAATGGGGGCTCTCCAGAAAAATATTAAATCTAAGCGTAATTAACTTTGTTCTGTAAGCTTTCACTTCATACTAAAGTTTCGTTTGATATTGTTTGAAATAAAATAAATATTTAAGTTTCTTTTTGCACCATTCATTTATCATCATGTATTATATACTGATTCTTTACCTTAGTCTCCTTAATTATATTATTTTATGTTGTATAGATATACATTTATATTTAATTTAATCTTCCCTCTCACTAGCTTACGAATTATATTTGAAACTCCATAACTCCGGGTACATCGATATATCGATTTGAAATTTTTGTCTCTTACAGACAAAAGGCTGAACGATATTCCTAGCAAATTTCAAACATTTATTTAGAAAAAAGAGCGAATACCGATTTTTCATTTTTAGTTAAAAAAAAACAATCATACGTAATCCCAAAATTGAAATGGATATTTTAGTACTATTACCACGTAAAAACATGTTATATTGGACCTTCAGTCTGTGTACAGGGTTAATCATTATAAATTACCCACCCCTTATCATCGTTATTATTACCTATAGTAAAAAAAGTTTTAAATAAAAGTTGTGTGGTTATGACTGAATTTTGTTAAAATGCTGTCAAAAGTACAGTAGCGTGCATATTTCAAGGAATACAAAAAAATAATATATTTTTTTAAATGGGATACTCTGCATATTATTAAATTTTTCGAATGATCCTTTGTTTCTGATTTCAAAAATATATCATATGTTACCCCTACCATATACCGTTTTTGAGTTATTAAGCGTCGAATATCTTAGTTAAACTAGTTACTGTAAATATGGAACAGTTAACATTATTAAAGTGAGCTATGAAAACCACAACTATTATGTTTGATAAGTGATATTTCTTTAATGAAATAATCAAAACGGTTTACAGTGGGGAAGAAAAGAACCAAATATTTATACAAATTAGACAACAAAGATTTATTTAGGAAATTTAAATATAAATAAATGATCTCATAAAAGATGTTCGATGTGTCCATCATTATTGTCAATGCATAATTGATAACGTCTTCTTATATTTATAATTGCACCGGAAATGGCTTCATTATTTACATTCGGATTGTTTATATTAAGTCGAGTCCTATCTTTAATGACTTGAATAGTATTATTTATTATTATTATTGACAATGTCTTTTGGAAATCCCCAAAAAAATGAAGCCGTAGGGGTCAAATCCGGATTGCTAGGTGGTCATCTAATAGGTCCATTGTTCCTTATCCATATTGGGAATACATTATTCAAATGATCTCGAACTGGTAGGACACTATGCGAAGTTGCCCCATCCTGCATCCAAATCATATCATCAAGTTCGACTTCCGGAAAATTCTGCAAAAGAATAATTTCTGCTTCTGGGATAATTATTTCCAGATAGATAACTCCAATTAAAGTATAATCATAAAATATAGATCCAACAATTTTGTTTCTAAAAATTCCACACCAAACGCTAACAGTTTTTTTTCCTGATTTTTTATTAGTTTTACCAATCTTTTTCTGTTGTGCTTGTTTTCCCACGACCTTCGATTTTTTTATCTTAAAAACCCCTGCCGTAGAAAAAAATTATTCATCAGTCCATAATATTTTAGTAAAAAATCGGGATCTTCATCCAACTTTTGAATTATCTGGGGGTTAAAGTCCAGCCTTTTCCTTTTATGAGCCTCTGTTAAAGCTTGTACGGGTAAAATTTTATATGGTCTGTAGCTGTTATTTTTAAACGTACGTTAGATTTTGGAATAACTTTTACCTAATTGATCGACTGCATTATTTATACTACATTCAGAATTTTCTAAAAAATAATACAGTGTTTCAAAAAAGTCTATTCGTGAATAAATATGGATCGGCTTACTTCGAAATGAATCAGTATATCTAGCTGTTCTTCCTGGTTGGCTTGAACTGCACGCTTTTTTCTACTAAAACTGGAGGTATTATTCACTTCTCGATAAATATTTTTGGACGTATTTTCTGATAATGTTGGACGATTTGGATACAACACCCTATATGCTCCTTTCTCTGCACGTTTATTTTTGTTATTTTGTATATAACAAGTAAATATTTGTACCTTTTCGTCCTCACTGTAAACCATTTCGATTATTCAACCTTTTTTCTGTAAGAGCAAATAATTTCAAATCGATATATCAATGTACTCTGGAATTATGGAGCTTCAAACATGATTCTTTTTTTAATAGTTACCCGGTGTATAATATATACACAGCTGTGTTTTTATATCGTTCACTTTAATTTAATTTAAATAATGTAATATATTTAATCCAACCTTTAGTTTTGTGCACATTTTACGTTGACACTTCGTATATTGATAGTCTAACTACTTGAAAATAATAAATACTTACATAAGTACATAAATTAGAAGACATTTTGACAATTAATTCGGAACTGATCTTTTACTGTTCTAAATTCAATAAATTTTAACTTTGCAGTTTTTATTTTTACCTCGTTGGTTCCTAATTTAAATTTACCCTTGTCTTCTAATTATCATGTTTTCGAAGAGATACTAACAAAGCAGAAACGTTTACACCCGAAAGCAGCCATTTAAAGAAACTTACAAGAAAAACTTTCCCAGTTTAATTTCCTGCATCTTTCTGTCTGGCTGAGTAATTATAAATAAAGATCAGACAAAATGTCTAATAATGAAATAAACCAAGATAATGGCTGTAGAATGACTGTAAAGCTTTTGTCATTTATCAAACTATGGTTATTTCAGATACGCCAAAATAGATCGTTATAAGTTTAATTAAAGATACTTGGCTCATCTTGCTGCTATGGACATCTGATAAACCATAGTTAACCCTGTAATTACTTAAGACGGGATTTCGATAAGAAGGCCTATCCTCGACTCTAGAGTCTAAATGGAGGACGTCTAAGACGCTATAATGCCCAATACACCTCCCAAATGTCTCGAAATAACGTAATTTATTTTTTATATCTTAGTTTACTTGAAAGCAGAGATTACCAAAAAGTATCTTGTGTAGAAAGGAGTATTTAAAAAGACTGTTCGCTAAAGAAAATCCTGCCGTTAGGAGTACGATTTATATGTGACGTTCTAGGTCAAGCGACTTATATACGGTTTTGAACTATCACACAAGATTCATTGAAGCCTGGAGTATAAAAATTCAGGTCGAAAATTTCTAAACTTTATTGCTTCCTCACCAATAAATTATAGCAGAATGAACGTCAGAGACGGATTGTAATCATGTAATAAAACTAAAGATCTACTACTGAAAGAAGTTCTTTTATTCATATGGTTCTTCAAATATATTAAGCATTGCTTGTTTAATTAAAATCAACGACTCCTTTTACTTTTCCATTTTTTCTATCATAGATAATAACATTGGCATCGTAAAAATTCAGGTTCCAGATAGTGATGGAAATGGACATGTTGAGGTCCGAAAACATGACCATAGAATAATTTTCAGGGAGGAGGCGAAAGTAAAGCGACCAAAATCGCCGTGCACATGGAGAACGAGGTGGGGGAGAGGTGATGGGCAAGGGGGCGATGACTGTCCTCTTCCCCGTAGGCAAAAATATTTCGTGAAGTTCAAGGCTATTGTAATTTTTTTTTTCTGTAACGCTACATTAACATTAAAAACACGTAGGACGGGTCTTTAAGTTCAATTGATTGTTTGATAATAGAATAAGAACTAAACTATATACAGGGTTATTCATTATAAATTACCCACCCCTTATCATTAATATTATTGCCTATAGAAACAAAAGATTTAAATAAATTTCGTGTGGTTATGACTGAATTTTGTTAATATACCATCAAAAGTACAGTGGCGTGCAGATTTCAGGGGATACAAATAAATAATATATTTTTTTAAATGGTATACCCTGTATATTATTAAATTTTTGGAATTATCCTTTGTTCCTGATTTCAAAAATATACCATATGTTATCCCTACCATATACCGTTTTGAGTTATTGAACGTCGAATATCTTAGTTAAACTAGTTACTGTAAATATGGAAAAGTTAAAATTATTAAAGTGAGCTATCAAAATGACAACTATTATATTTGATAAGTGACATTTCTTTAATGAAATAATCAAAATGGTTTACAGTGAGGAAGAAAGAAACCAAATATTTATACAAATTAGACAACAAAGATTTATTTAGGAAATTTAAATAAAAATAAATGATAACTCATAAAAGATGTTCAATGTGTCCACCATTAGTGTCAATGCATAATTGATAACGTCTTCTTATATTTATAATTGCACTGGAAATGGCTTCATTATTTACATTCAGATTATTTATTTCAAGTCGAATCCTGTCTTTATTGACTTGAATACTATTATTATTATTATTAGTGACAAAGGCATTTGGAAATCCCCCAAAAAATTAATCCGTAAGGGTCAAATCCGGACTGTTAGGTGGCCATTTAATAGGTCCATTATTCCCTATCCATATTGGGAATACATTATTCAAATGATCTCGAACGGGAGTTTCCCCATCCTGCATCCAATTCATATCATCAAGATCGGCTTCCGGAAAATTCTGCAAAAGAATTCTGCTTCTGAGATAATTATTTCCAGATAGGTAACTCCAGTTAAAGTATAA
Organism: Rhamnusium bicolor; assembly: GCA_029963845.1. Lineage (NCBI taxonomy): Eukaryota > Metazoa > Arthropoda > Insecta > Coleoptera > Cerambycidae > Rhamnusium > Rhamnusium bicolor. Next base: position 135,636 of record JANEYF010002377.1, on the reverse strand, counting down.
TCATAAAATATAGGCCCAACAATTTTGTTTCTGAAAATTCCACACCAAAATTTAACAGTTTTTGTTCCTGATTTTTTTATTTGTATTACCAATCTTTTTCTTTTGTGCTTGTTTTCCCACGACCTTTGATTTTTCCTATCGATGATTCATCAGTCCATAATATTTTAGTAAAAAAATTGGGATCTTCATCCAACTTTTGAATCATCCGGCGGCAAAAGTCCATCCTTTTCCTTTTATGAGCCTCTGTTAAATCTTGTACGGGTAAAATTTGATATGGTCTGTAACTGTTATTTTTTTAACGTACGGTGGATTTTGAAATAACTTTTACCTAATTGATCGACTGCATTATTTATACTACATTCAGAATTTTCTAAAAAATAATACAATGTTTCAAAAAAGTCTATTCGCGAATAAATATGGATGGGCTTATCTTCGAAATAAAGTAGTATATCTAGCTGTTCTTCCTGGCTTGCTCGAACTACACGCTTTTTTCTACTAAAACTGGAGGTATTATTCACCTTTCGGTAAATATTTTTGAACGTATTTTCTGATGGTGTTGGACGATTTGGATACAACACCCTATATGCTCTTTTTGCTGCCCATTTATTTTGTTATTTTGTATATAACAAGTAAATATTTGGACTTTTTCTTCCTCACTGTAAACCATTTTGATTATTTCATTAAAGAAATGTCACTTATCAAACATAATAGTTATCATTTTCATAGTTCACGTTAATAATGTCAACTTTTACATTTACAGTATCTAGTTTAACCAAGACATTCGACGTTTAATAACTCAAAAACGGTATATGGTAGGAGTAACATATTGTACATTTTTGAAATCAGGAACAAAAGATCATAGAAAAATTTAATAACATACAGGGTATCTCATTTAAAAAAAATATAATTTTTTTGAATCCCCTGAAATCTATACGATATTAGACTTTTGATAGCATTTTAACAAAATTCAGTCATAACCACACAACTTTTATTTAAAACTTTTTTTTCTATAGGCAATAATAACGATGATATGAAGTGGGTAATTTATAATGAGTAACCCTGTACATCCAATTAGTATGTGTAGCAAATTAAATAATAAACACGTCTCGTATACTATTCGCTAAAACGAAGAGCATACAGGGTGTTACATGGCTAAATGGTAGTGGTAAACTAGTCCACCATGTAAAAACCGCCTGAAAAATATCAAAACACTCCGAGCTCATTAATTCAGTATTTTTGTCTACTAGCTCCCAATGTGACGCCTATGGAGTAATTGTCCCAATGTGCGAATGAAAACCTCGCATGCATAATAGCTGTAAGGCCTCGAGACGGGTGTAATGTTTCGAGCCTTGTAGCTGATGATTGGGGTTCTTCATGTACATAATTTTTGTTTTATTGCCTTCCTTTTAGCATGTTTTAACATATCTCGGTGTGCACACCTCACCATTTTATTTTGGCATAATCCATATGGAACACCCTCTATTATATTTGCTAGTCACTTTTCCAAAATTGTTAATATCTATGGAAGAGGAAACATTTTTATATCATTAATCAGAAATCTGTGACTAACACATAGATTTCTGAACAACTTTCAAAATTTTGTCGGTCTGTTCGGTTGGATGTCTCTTCGCTCGTCGGTCCATCCGTGCTCAAGTTTATTTGTAAAGAACTGAGCCTTGTCATCTCGCCAAAAGATGTCGCGAAATATTAATTGTTTAACGATTACAATTCGCATCTATCTCATCTATTCAGCCCTTAGCATCCATTGGTGGACATAGGTCTCTCCTTCTTTCTTCCATTTCTATCTATCCTGGGTTATTTGCATTCATCTTGGTCCAGCTTGTCTTCTTAGCTCGTCAGTCTATCTCATGTGGTCTCTCTCTTTTCCTTTTGTATTTTCACGGTCTCCAGTCTCCTTCCACTCGTCCATTTTCCTATCTTAGGATCTAATATTCAGCATTTGTCTTTCCATCGATCTTTGTCTTCTCTATTTTGTCTATGTTCTATTTTGTGATGTTAGGGAGCCACATGTGAGGACAGGGGTTACACACTGTTCGAATACCTCGTCTATTTCTTTGATTATCTCCGTAATTCTTCTTCTTTCTCTGTTATTAGTACGATTTCATCTGCATATCTCAGGTGGTTCAAATAATGTACGTTTGTGTTAATCCCGTATGTGTCCCATTGTAGTTGTTTATGGACATCCTCTAGCACTTTCGGATCTCCCTGTATGATTTCTCGTTCAATTGTTCTATGCTGTCGAAGGTTTTTTCAAAGTCTATAATCATATATAATGGAATATGATATTGAATATTGAAACCCTACCAAAATGCGTCTAGTTCGCATGTTTGGTAGTTGTCAAATTTGTTAGTATTTTATTTAGTAACTTATACACGACATTGATAAACTTTATTGGTCAATAGTTTTTTTTAATTCTTTTCGGTATCTCTTTTTAAATAGTAGTAACTTCACTGCTTCATTCCAGCTATTTGGTATCTGTTATGTATTAAGTATCTTATTCATTACATATCGAGGTTTGGTGAACAAGTATATGGAATTCCGTGGAATTCTTTGGAATTCAATGGAATTCCCTTGGAATTCTTTAGAAGTTTTTGCCATTCCTCAGAAATTTTACAATTATCATTTTAGTCAAAAATTAGTTGTTTGTTATGATTTATATTATAGCATTATTTATTTTACGTTATCCTTTTATTTTATTCTTTAATAGAATTAACACGTAATTACTTTCATGACATATACGAACTCTAGACATAAATGGGTGTCATGTACCAAAACCATCATTTTGCATAAACTTGAATTAAAGGCATAAATTCAGAGCTTTTATATTTATTTTGTTTTATCAAAAAATAATTAATAGTTCAGTAGGTTGAATCTTATACTGTTGGTTAGCACTATGGATATGTCTGCTACTTTCTGCAATTTTGCAGCTGTTAGTCCTATTTTTTCTCTAAAATTTTTAAGAGTAATTTCTTCCTTCTGGCCTTCCCAGCTTCATTTATTTAATAAACTCACCTTCAGAAATGGTGTATACTCATCGAGGCTTTCTTTTTATAAATACTGTCTGTACTAATTAACCCTAATTCATTTAATATAATCTCTAAAATTTATCTTTTTCGTCCAGACTGTTCATTCCATTATTGAACAAGTTTAATATTGTTGAAATCGCTTCAAAATTAAAAAAGTAATTTTTCATATCAACATACATAGAGATGGGTTTTGGGCTTGCCGATTTTATTAGGTCGTAGTATTGCTAATTTGATCAAATTCAAAACCTATACAAACAACTTGATATTTTACAGCTTCCTCTATTTGCCACATTATTTATCCTATATGCACATCCAAATTGTGTAGCAATGTTAGCCTCCAATAGAAAGCCTTAAGTTTCGATAGTGGCATTGTGTGCCGTAAATCAGAAGTTATGTAACACTTATTTTTATCAACAAAAACTTTGCTCTATCTCGCCGTTGAGCCTCAAAACCTACTTTATATTTTCGGTATATACATGAATATTTTGTCCAGTATCATTTTTCGGATGCCCAAAAGAGAAGTTTAACTTCATTGAAAAAGTATTCTTTTATGAGGAAAGTTTCATCATAAAATTGTTGCAGAAATTTTTGTTCTCGCATTATTTATTGTACATTTTGTATCTTTGAGTTATATTGAGATGAGGTACAAAAACATATTATGGTGATTATTGTTCAGTGAATACTGCAGCCGGAAGTGTTTTTTATATGTTCTTATACTTAGTTGAGGTGGTGCGCTTGACTGGTGGTTTCTATTTTATCAAGTAAAGTAGTAGATTGTCCAGTTTTCAGTTTTTTTAATGAACTCAACATTTTTCTGCTAAATTGAATTAATGAATAAAATACCAAAATTGTTTGGCTATCACAAGTAACTAAATTCTTTATAACGTGAACGAATATTGTTTCGAAGCTTTTACATTAACTCTATGAAGCCGACGGTGTTAAAGCAGCATTGTTAAATAACAGACAATTTCTAAAGTCATCAAATAATAACAATTGTTCAGAACAGCCTTTTTGGCTTGATTGAACTTTTCACTGCACTTCCATTTGTATTTTTCCTTGCATAATAGTCCCGGCTCTATCTTCTTCTTCAGCATAAATTTTCCATTTTGTCCTCTGTCTCTTGCAATTGCTGATCCTTTTCCATTGGTTTGGATTTCGTAGCCGTTTTTAAGAAACTTTCTTGTTTAGATCAAAAATTTTCTTTCAATCGTTGCCTTTTTTCTAAAAAATGACATCATTGCGGCCATCTCAAACTATTTCATTTTCGGCCATGACAGATAATTTATTTTTAAGGTTTGGTTACCCTTCATTTACAAGTTTTTCAAAAATGTTCTCAGGAATTTCACATTTACATGTGCACTACCAGAGGAAACATTTTCATTACTAGATATATTTTGTGACAATCGAGTTTTACCAGAACCAAAATTCATACAAGATCACCGAAAAAGAGGCTATTCAAATTTGAATATGATTTTGAAGGCTTTCTTTGGAAGCATCCATGGATTAAGTTTTATTTATAAGAAAGGTTGATTTTATTTTGTTACTTAATTTTTAGAATCTGTTTTTTTATTTTTTTTTTTATAAATCTGCTTATAAACTCTTTTCCCCTGTCATTTGTTCTAATGAATAAACTATTTCCATCCTAACATGATAATAAAGTATTGAAAATATTGTTCTCATTTTATCTGTTTTATTTTTAGAATCAATTTTTTAATTTTATATAATGCCTTTTACAAATGTTCCTATAAAATGTTTTTGTTATAATAAATGATAGAAAATATCTGTTCATTTCACAACTTTAATACTTAGTACTACATATTTCGATGCCTTTTTCTCCGAAATTGACAACCCTAGTACCAAAATACATTCTTGTAGATAATTTACTCATCTTTTACCTTGATAGCTGCATGTTTTTATGTTAACACTAACCGAGATATTTGTAAACAATTTTATTTTTTTCGGACATTTTTTTCAAGATGGTGGCAAAAGCTTAACTTCTTATGAGGTGCAAAATTAGTATGTAACCTCTGACATCCAATTATGTAGATTAAAATAAATTCCAGCTTTCTTGGAATTATTCCCGTTCTTAATGCCCTCGCCGACGGGCCTAAAAGCTCGAAAAACATATCATAACCTTAAATTTTTAGAAGTTTACAATAAACCGATTTAAAATTTATATTATGCTAACCTATAATATTAGTGAGTTGAGAACTTCAAAACATTTTCCAAATTTAATTTTTCGACCGTTCCTCTCATACAGAGTGATTCAGTTTTAACCAGCAAATCTTTGAGAATCGATAAAACTTCTCAAAACAATAAGGGTGTTTGATATAAAGGAAATACCCTAAAATGTACTGTTAATGAGATACAGGGTGTTAAACTTTCTTTTTTTTTTTAGTTTTCCTTACGTAACTCCCGAAAAAAAGTATTATGCCAACTTCAAATTTACTATAAACATTTATTATACCAAGAGCAATTTTTCGGTCTGAAATTATAGAGCTGGGTGAGTGTTTTTTTTTTGTCATAGACCATTTTACCCTCGAAATCTTTTTATCACTACGCTACCGATTATTATTAGTAATCAAACTGTTGCTATCTTACCAAACATATTTTAGTCTTATAAAATTTCGATATTTGGCTTATTTTTTTATGGAGCAAAATATTATTTTCTGCATATACTCTTGCGGATTGCAGGTAATTGAATAACTAAGCGACAAATGCTAGTAAAAGTCACTAAAATATTAAATTTCTAGATAATTCACCATATCAGAGAAGAACAATGATATATTTCTTAAAATATTCAGCATGAGGATAATACAGGCGCACAGTGGACGGAAACGCCGAAAAGCTGGCCAAAATATGAAGGCATTGAGCTATTTTACTGAAATTGTGCATACAGAGGTTTTTTGTGTCGCTGATCAAGAATCCGAAGTTTAATTTTGAAAAAACAAAATGGCGGCCATGAAATCCCCCCAAAACATACCAAAAATCGCCAATTATCGCTGCATTTTTGCAAAACTTTGTATACAGTTTTTTTGGGTCGCTGATGAAGAATCCTATATAGAATTTCAAAAAAATTACGGTCAAAAATATATACATAGTTCAAAAATTATTATTGAATTGAAGCGAATTCATGTGTTTCATTTGTTTCGGGTAAATTAGGATCTGGGGAATGGAATAAAAATGTGTAATGACTTTAAAAATTAATTTAATTCAATTACTATCTGAATTACATTCATCGTCCTCTTCGTCGTTTCATGAGAACGCATTCAAAAGGAGCCCACTTTATGGTGCACGAATGTGCATGCATCCGTGCATTCGCGCACAATTTGGTCAATATCTCGCAAAGATGCAGAAAGATGCAGCTAATATTGTATACACTTTAGAAAAAATGTTCATTGAACACATTCCAATAAGTTTCAAGACCAACCATCACCAACCGCGTAACTTATGGCTTTTTTTGTGGAGTTTATGAATCATTGCATGTACAAAAATGCACTCCACTTTGATAATTATTTACTAATTACCATATAAATAAACTGATCTGATACTGAGATATTTTAATTACATACTTTCTGATGCAGAATCCATTTTTATGATACACAAAACTGTACTTTGAGAATTTTTACGCTGCACACAAAATTTATCGATTTTTGAAACGTTGCGAGCTGTCGAAGTGACGCGCTGCACGGTCGCACAATAAGTAATTTCCTCGCTCAGGTGGTAAACCCGGATTCTAAACCACTTGTCGTTTTATAAAATAAAAAGTGTTGAAATATGCTTCAGAATCGTAATTAATACACCTTGCAAATAGTGATGGTGTAATATATTCACCCATTAATTAAATCTCGAGGAATGCTTCCTATACCTATATGTCATCAGTGAATCATGCGTTTAAAGATAAATTGGTGGTTTAGTACTCACATTCCGTAGCACCATTAGTTGTTTGATGTACCTAGTTAATTACCTATCATTGGCGTCATTCCTAGAGGAATTGGGAGCATATAATTCGAACAGATGCAGAATAAGTTTCAAATATGTATTTTTATAAAAAGGAAGGGTTTGCAAAAATGTTAATTAATGTAATAAAATAGCTTTTATACCGGCTTATTAATAGTTGGAAAAATGTTGTTGGGTAAGGGTCCTTATTTTGAGAAAAACTACTTTATCAACTTACCGACGTTTCGATAAATTTTAGGGGCACTATAAGATATCAAATTATGATGTACGACAAAATGTTCATGTCAATGAGCTATCGTGGATGAGTAGACTTGTTCGAGTTACCACCTTTGAAGAATATGTAAAACTATGGATTCCGTGTATCTATAGTATGAAGACATTCCATTTATCTCAAAGCACCTACATCGGTTTCTTATCTCAAAAGTGTTAGCGAAAACCCCAAATCCCATCGAATTTGGTTCACCATATATACAAAAGACAATAATTTGTTTAAAAAAAAGAAACTCCCAATTTTATCTGTTCTATAATGGGTTAGTGAGAGACAAGACGCTATAGCCAAAACCAACTCGTGACAAAATTATTTTAAACTTAATGCACTATATGCCTAGAAATAAAGTGTTATTCATATTGCTTCATTTTGAAGCTACAGATTATTAGACTTTTCATGTGATGAATTGACTCATCTAGAATATGCGTCTCTTGAATACAATCGTCTTAAACTCAAGGAGTTCCCATCTCAATTTAAAAATGTTCTCATATGAGCTTTAATACATTATCATGAAATCTACGTTTTGTCTTTGTGATATCTTTTAGACACATTACAGTTTCACTTACCTTATTACAATCGGGAATGTTTGGCTGATATTTTTACCTTGACATCACACTACTAAGAGAAAATATTTTGTAAGTTATCACACCTCTCCGCACGCTGGTTTTTGAAATAAATTAATTATTCGAATTTTGAAAAAAAAATTTCTTTTTAATAATGTAAAAAATCTTTGTTTCGCTTTCTGTATGTGCAAAGAAGTATTCAATAAAACATTATTGAATATTTGCAATGAGTAATATACTAAAATATCCCACCATTCCCCTCTCTTTTTATCGTTCCCCATTTTAAAATAAAATAAAAATGCATACAATTGTAATTTTTACAGAATTAAACAATGTACGGCAGGTACGTAAGTCATGCAGTCAAACGCTAAACTTGACTGAGACTGTGAGTGGGTACTGGGTGTGAAATGTGTCTGTCACAGAACAGTGATGCATATTACGAGTATAAGTTGCAGTGTCGCAGATCTGCCGCTAAGACTCGGGACGAGACCTGTCTTAATCAGGGCCATAGTTAAATGGATCAATTGACCGAATCAGTTGAGACGGATCTTTAATCTGACCGATTCAAATGATTCGAATTAGTAAAGTGTTCCACTCAGCCCATCTCTACTCCACTCTCACAAGGTATGGAAACGCAGAAAGCCGACGCACTAGATATTAACTACATCATAGAGACTTGTATCCTTTTTGCTATCTTGTATTTATTGCTTGCAATACGTGGTAGAAACTGTTGCCTTCCTGAAAGATCGACTTGTAATATTCTTAACAACGGATTTTACTTAAAATTCCTATAAGTCGATCTGACGTCACTATTCTAATAGAGGGAAGAGCTTACTTTTTTACGGTACTCGATTGGCTCTCAGCCTGTGTCAGGCAACGGACTGATTTCCAGGAGCGCACGCTGGCTAATATATCTATCTGTACTGCGAGATGCGGGTGGTATACATGTGCCTTCGTCGCAGAATCAAATATATTTAAAATACCTGCATACCTGTATTCATTCTTATACTAAGAAACAAAAGGCAATATTTCACTTCATTATAATAATGGTCGGATAAGTTTATAACATAAAGTAAATTGCAAATTGGCTTAACATTTGACTACTAATAAAACTAATGGTCATATTTATACGGAGTACTAAAACTATAATAAAATTAAAGGAAAGTATCGAAAAATAAATAGCTTTATCACAATGTTAATACCTTAAAACATTTCCATGCTGCACGTATTTATAATTACTTTAAGATTATTTTGCGACGCATGATGAATAATAATTATGAAAAAATTTCGTTATAGACAATCATTGCCAGTAATAATTATTGCAATGTCAATAATTGGAGTTATTACCATAGTTTTTACCGTGGTAATAACTATACCAATAACTGTATCTAACGGGCCAATAAGTAGTCATTTTTCAATATTATTGTATACAATTAATTAATTGAAAAAAAGGTAACGTGAAATAATTGTGAACAAGTAGTAAGTAATTCATAATGATCATATAATGCAAATAGCTAGGAATTACCCGATCCATAACAAATATTACTAATATATGAAATGTTACAAGCATTTCTTAAACTGTTGATCATTATATGGTGTACCTTACATAAGCTAATTAATCTTAGTTAATAGTATGTCTTTTAGTCCTTTCAGGATAATAAAAAATGACACCGAACCATTGTAAGATCTTAAAACAAGGTTTTTCTCCAAAAATAAGTCCACGTTTGCTTTAAGTTTTAGTAAGATTTTATGACGATCATTAGACTACAGCAGAAGAAAGAATCAGAAAAAACTGCTTTGTTATACATTCGGAGTAAAGCTATTTGCTAAAAAGAAAACAACAATGAATAACTAACTGACCGTCTCCAGTTTGTTTCATGCACCCTAGAGAGGATTAGGACCCCGAGATTAAACAGCGGATAGTCTAATTTGTTTTTCTATATATCCCTGCACAATGAGACACGGCAGAGATAAAATTTATAAAATAGCCACTTATTTGGAGCCCTTCGTGACCACATCGCTTGCCCGCTCATGCTAGCAGGTAGAATACGTAATGGAGCAGGAAACGCTTCGAGGCAGTTACAGTGGCACATCGGTTTCGCTGGAGGCAAGTCATTATCTATGAACTTCATATCTCAAACCGTATTATGGTTGTAATTCAAAGTTATACGGGATAAGAAAATTATTACCTAGTGGTTATATACATATCCCTGATGCTAATTCTAATTTTTCCTTGTAACTTTATAGTATACAGTTATAAAGGAGATGGTTGTAGCATCGTTTCATTAGTTTCTGATTTAGTAATATCTCACGTAAAAATATCAGATCCATTTTATAAAATGTAAATACAGGGTGTTTCCGTTTTGATCAGTAGGACTTCACCAGCGTATAGAGAAGGAGATTTTAAGCAAAATATTCTCAATGAACATAATCCTCAAACCTCTTCAATTTCGAGATGAGGAACAGAAACAGGACGATCCTTCGAATGTGTGATAGGGACCCATCTATAAGTCTTCGAGGAGCCTCAAGTATTCTTCGCATTCCTGTTACTTTTGTATGGAAAACTTTACGAAAAGATCATACCATTTACAGCCTGTTTATGGTTTACATTCAGGTGATTGTGAACACCGCTTAAATTTTTGTCATTTCATGTTGAATTCTGTGAGAAATAATTCAAGTTTTTTTGAAGAAAATATTGTGAACTGATGAAATCTGCTTCACCAGAAGAGGATTAGTTAATTTTCACAACCTGTATATTTGGGACTACGAAAATCCACATAGAATCAGGCCAAGAAATTTCCAAAATGGTACAGCGTAAATATATGGCTTAGTTTATGGAGAAACAATATTATTGGCCCCTATTTTCTACCTCCCAGATTAACATCAACATTATTTCTGGAATGCCTTGAAACAACACATGCAGATATGTGGGATAAGTTTGATCTTGGTTCAAGGCAAAATGCTTGGTTTCAGCATGACGGTTTCTGGCTCATTACGGACGAATAGTTCGAGAATGGCTTAATGCAACTTCTCCGAATCGATGGATCGGACGTGGCAAACCAGTTTCATGGCCGCCCCGTTCTGCAGATCTCACTCCTCTCGATTTTTTTGTTTGGAGTTTTATAAAAGATAAAGTTTATTCTATCCCAGTTGACAGCAGGGAAGAATTATTTGAGAAATCAGAAACCGCCTGTAATGAAATACGACATAATCAATTATTAAGAGTTCGGTAGTCAATTATAAAAGCGATGCCGAGTTAATATTCAAGAAAATAGGCTCATTTTGAACATCTTTTTTAGATTAGAAACCACCTATTTGATTTATGTTTTATCCAGTTAAAATATTTAATTTTCAAATTTTAATTTTTTATGTTACGTTAAGTTATCGTTAATAAATGATTAAGAGTGACCTTATTTATTATTGTAGCGTATAGAGTGGGCGAAATTCGACTATTTTACCTTAATTTCGTATCGAATTTCTCTTTCAGCCATTTTAATTTCGGCCAAACAAAGGACCCATAGCCTACTCCAATATCGTCTATTGTAGCAGATACAGCAAAGCTATTAAATTTTATTTGAAAACCGTGCAACCTAGGAAAAAAATTAAAGAGTAGTATTTCTTCTCAAAATATCTGAGGATTTCAAAAATAGTGGAATATTGCCATTAAGACATTGGCGTGTCATTATTTTTTTTTTAAGAAAATAATAAAATGCACCCACTCATACGCCACTGGTGAATCTATCAACGTGAAAATTGGCACGTATGTAGAAACCAATTCAATAAATATTTCCTCCACGCAAAAAATTATTCTTTGTTTCCATTCACAAGATAATCGGAAAAAACGATTTTTTTTAGAAACACTCCTGAAAACGAAGAGGTTTGAAGTGTATGTTCATTGAGAATATTTTGCTTAAAATACCTTCTCTATACGCTGGTGATGTAATGCTCATTAAAACGGAAACACTCTGTACATCCAAACTTGTTACATAAATATGATAATGTATATTATTATAATCTTAACTTTTTATGACAAAAAAAAAAAGAAATTATTTTAAAAATATCAACTATATAGTTTTTATACAATTTACATCCTAAATATTAAGTTGCTTTTCATAAGCAACTACTTCATCAAATTTACAATATCAAATTCGGTAATTCCTTTTCCAGCAAATTGAGCAAACTTAGCTTCAGGGTGTAATCAGCAGAACGTTTCACCACTAAAAAAAAAAAATTATACACCATTAATATTACTTTTTTACATTAATAATTATAATTAATCACTGTTTTGTTTACTTGTAAAATTTTAGAACTGTTTTTTTTTTTAGATTTTTTAGTACACAGCTCAAAATATAGATAGATTAAAGTAAGTAAATAAATAAATATATACATATACATATATATATATATATATATATATATATATATATATATATATATATATATATATATATATATATATATATATATATATATATATATATATATATATATATATTTTTTATATATTTGTTTTTGTTTATAATTTGTGAAAAGTTTGACTTGATTTATTAAACTGTTGTAAATTGAAAATTTTGTGATTTATAATTAAAATTTATGAAAATTGGCGCCTTTATTTAAAATTTGTATTTGCTTTTATGTATGCCCTTTTATAACCAACTAGCGCAGATATTATTTTAAAAGTTTTACTTACTGTTTTCAATTTTCTCTTACTCTTTCTCAGGATGCAGGTTCAATGGTTCTCAATAATAGCATAATTTCAAATTTTACACACAAAATCAGTACACATCCATACAAAAAAACTAAACATTTTCAGAAAATAACAAGTTGTTGTTTAATATTTTTTTTTTTTTAATTTTAACAAACAAAATTACAAAATATCTTAAATTACCCACCCAAATTTAGAATCTCGAGATTATTTACCTTACTTTGTTTTTTCGCTGCAGTTGGCTAAACTGTGTCGTTTCTTAAATCTGCATCAGCTGTTTCCACGTTTTAAGGTTCAGATAATATGGCCGCTCAAACTTCCTATTGTAATTGTGTAGTGTATTTACTTTCTTCCTAGTGATTTATCCCCAGCTGGATTACCTATACCAGGTAAGTACTTGTAAATTTTCACTGTTTCTTTATTTTTATGTTGTGAATTCTTATTTTATACTTTTTTAATTACAAAACCTTACTTCTACCATTGATTTTACTTTATATTTCATTTCATTTCATTCCATTCGAAAAATTTTCAGAAACTGATTTTTTAATCAATAACAACCAACCATTCAATTTTTTCTCTCCGCTTCCTCTAATTTTATATATAGAAAAATCACCAAATTTCAAAAACAAATGACTACTTGTGACAAATTAATTTTCATGTCAAATATTTTTAATTTTGAAAATAAAAACTTTTCTACTACATTTTGGTGCCTTTTTTAATACAATATTCTTTTCTTGATACTTTCCTGAGCATTTTCTGTAAATTAGCATGTGTTACGTTCAGTATTAAAGTTTTTATCTTTCACATCTCATTTTAAAAATTTTCTTAACGAGTGCCCTATAATTGTAAACAAACTCCTTTTTATATAACTAGAACTTATTAACTACTCATAACAAATCTTTTCATATCTAAATTAACATATCTTTGCTCAAAAACTAATTTTTTTGTTTCTACATTTTTGTAGGCTGTCGAAATTGGTTTCGCCCCTTTTACCACACTTTAACACGGTGTCTTGAACTACCCCCACTCACACACGAAGCACTGAGTGTCTTCTTTGTCCTAATGGCATGTCTTTCCACATCGATGGATTTTCTGCTTAGTTTTGGATGAAAATATGGTTCAACTATGCTGTCACACATACAAAAATCAAGAAATGTTTATGTTTCAACCCCAATATTGGAAAAATTATTATGGCATTCATCTAAACACATTACTGCACCCCTGTTTGGTAAGTTTTTATATTCACTTTTACAGACCATGCACTTTATATGTTTCGTTATGAAAGTTTTTATATAATTTACAATATTTTCCCTGTTTATTGAATGTTGCTTTCTTAACTTTTATCTAAAGTTCAATTACATTGTTTTTGTGCTAGATTTTTCATAAATTTCCCCTTTTAAAAGTTTATACTATAACAATTGTCTCTTTTTATAGGTGAAATCTTTCCCCTGAAATTATGCAACTTTTGATACTACTGAAGTTGATCGAAGTGAAATTTTATGTGGGACTACATTGGCGACACCTTTTCGATGGCAGGAAATACACAATAGGTCTCTCGTCAGCTCTACCAGTGAAGATCCAGGACTTCAACTTGAACACCTATTTCTTGCTTTTTTTTTTTGTTTTTCATTAAGTTTTATGGCCAATTTGGCTTTGCAAATGTATGCATGATACTGTATTTATTAAACCTTTTGTATTTCTACTGCACGTTTGCACTCTATTTTTGTACCACTATTTATCTGCATTTTATTTTACTCTGATGAAAACAATTAAAACCTTTTAAAATAATTTATAATATTGCTAAATGATAATATATATATATATATATATATATATATATATATATATATATATATATATATATATATATATATATATATATATATATATATATATATATATATATATATATATATATATATATATATATATATATATATATGTATATATATATATATATATATATATATATATATATATATATATATATATATATATATATATATATATATATATATATATATATATATATATATATATATATATATATATATATATATATATATATATATATATATATATATATATATATATATATATATATATATATATATATATATATATATATATATATATATGTATATATATATATATATATGTATATATATATATATACATATATATATGTATTATATATATATATATATATATATATATATATATATATATATATATATATATATATATATATATATATATATATATATATATATATATATATATATATATATATATATATATATATATATATATATATATGATGAAATTAAAACCTTTTTAAAATATTTATAATATTGCTAAATGTGATACATATATATATGTGTATTATATATATATATATATATATATATATATGTATTATATATATATATATATGTATTATATATATATATATATATTTATATTATATTTATATTTATATATATATATATATATGTATTATATATATATATATGTATTATATATATATATATATATATATATATATATATATATATATATATATATATATATATATATAATATACATATATATATATATGTATATACATATATATATATATATATATATATATATATATATATATATATATATATATATATATATATATATATATATATATATATATATATATATGTATATATATATATATATATTTATATATATATATATATATATATATATATATATATATATATATATATATATATATATATATATATACATGTATATATATATACATATATATATATATATATATATATATATATATATATATATATATATATATATATATATATATATATATATATATATATATATATATATATATAACCGGGGTGGCCCAGGGACTATGGAACCCCCAAAATTTTTCTATTATTTTTGAGATAGAAATTTGAAATTTGTAGGGATGAATCAAGACAAAATTTGTAATTATTTGATTCCACCCGCGCCAAAGTCACTTCCGGTTTAACCGGAAGTGACTCCAACTTTCTTATTTTAAATAGCACCCTGTATATTTAGATGATTTTTTCTGATGAATATTTAATTTCCCTTTATAAAACTTTTTTCAGATTTAAATCGGTTTATGAATAACCCAGACAATTACATTTGTTTGTTTCTTTTAAAGAAGGCCATGAATCTAATAAATGAAATACATTATAAATAAATAATTGTCAACACTCGTTGTAAGGGTGTCTACCATCATTACTATTATGTAATTGTAATTATTTCTCATATCGTTTATTTATTTATTTACGTTTGTTTATTTTTTTTCCGATATGTTTATTTTTTACATTTCGTTACTACCATAACTCGCTTATTTTGAATAGCATCCTGTATGTTTTATGCGGGTTTTTGTTCTCATCAAATTATTCTCTCCGATGATGTATGTATTTGTTATAATAATAACGTTATTAATGCACAAAATGTCGAACATAAAATATTCCTGATACTGTTTTCACTCTTTTCCATGAGTAGGCTGTCTCGGATTATACCTAGGTACGTGAAAATGTAATTTTAAGTGATCCAATTGTTTACACTTATCAAATTATATCTGTTGTAGTATAATAATAATAGTAATAACAAAAAGCATAAATTTATTTAATAATTAAACATGTACATCTACCATACCTGACAAGATGAACTATTCATTGCAAATAAAGAAACTAGGGAAGTAAGTTTTTGGAAGACCAGTTATAAACTAGAAAATAATGAAGAAATAAGTACTATACATTGAACTAAAGTACAGAAACTTATAAAAACTGAACTAAAGTATCAGGAATATTTTATGTTCGACATTTTGTGCATTAATAACGTTATTATTATAACAAATACATACATCATCGAGAGAATAATTTGATGAGAAGAAAAACACCACATAAAACACACAGGATGCTATTCAAAATAAGCAAGTTATGGTAGTACGAAATGTAAAAAATAAACATATCGAAAAACCAAAATAAACAAACGTAAATAAAGAAATAAACGATATGAGAAATAATTACAATTACATAATAGTAATGATGGTAGACACCCTTACAACGAGTGTTGACAATTATTTTATTTATAATGTATTTCGTTTATTAGATTCATGGCCTTGTTAAAAGAAACAAACAAATGTATTGTCTGGGTTATTTAAGAACCGATTTTAAATCTAAAAAAGCTTTATAAAGGGAAGTTAAATATTCATCAGAAAAATCATCTAAATATACAGGGTGCTATTTAAAATAAGAAAGTTGGAGTCACTTCCGGTTAAACCGGGGAAGTGACTTTTTGGCGCGGGTGGATCAAAAAATTACAATTTTTGTCTTGATTCATCCCTACAGATTTCAAATTTCTATCTCAAAAATTGTAGAAAAATTTGGGGGTTCCCTAGTCCCTGGGCCACCCGGTATATGTATATGTATATATATATATATATATATATATATATATATATATATATATATATATATATATATATATATATATATATATATATATATATATATATACATATATATATATATATATATTTATATATATATATATATACATATATATATATATAAAATTAAATATATATATATATATATATATATATTTATTCATATATTTATATATATATACATATATATATATATATATACATATATATATATATATATATATATATATATATATATATATATATATATATATATATATATATATATATAATATATATATATATATATATATATATATATTATATATATATATATATATATATATATATATATATATATATATATTTATATATATTTATATATATTTATATATATTTATATATATTTATAGATATATATATATTTATAGATATATATATATTTATATATATATATATTTATATATATATATATATATATATATATATATATATATATATATATATATATATATATATATATATATATTTATATATATATACATATATTTATATATATATACATATATTTATATCTTATATATATATACATATATTTATATATACATATATTTATATATATATATATACATATATTTACTATATAATATATATTTATATTTATATATATATATATTTATATATATATATATATATATATATATATATATATATATAATATATATATATATATATATATATATATATATATATATATATATATATATATATATACCGGGTGAGTCACGAATTGCGCTCGCCCCGATATCTCCTAAAATATTTGGAATAGAAATTGAAATTTCGAGGGCTTATTATACGACTAAAATGCCATCTTTTCAATAAAAAATCAAGTTTGGCGCACATCCGGTTTGACCGGAAATGCCTACAACTTTCGATTTTTTAAATGAAACACCCTATATATTTTTACATTTTTGGGATCTAAAAAATTATACAATACATCCATTTTGGTCACTTTTTGATAAACATTAAAAATTTTATTAAAATATCTATTTCCTGAATCAGAGTGCTGTGGTGCCCAAAATATATTTTAGTTTGTGTGCTACGTTACTATAAAAATAAAAAGAGCAATATGATTGCATTACTTAATTGTCTAGAGGCGTTTAAAATTTTTTAAAATGTGATTTTTACCCACTAACTCGGTTTTTTTAAATGGGAAGTTAATCGTCCACCAACATTTTTAAATACCCCATTTTCATACAAATCTAATGACACCAAAATTTTGAAAATCCGCTCAGAAATATTTGAGATTTCAGCCAAAATACAATGCAACCAAGCTTTTAGAAACATGCGGCTAATAGATTAGTTGGGCTTTGGAAACTAAAATGACACATTTCTGTTTAAAATCTGTTAACCTAATAACATTGGAAAAATCATAGTAGCCATTGAATGTAATAAAACAATATCAGCTGTCAGACAGATAAAAAATAAAGCGTTGCGGAAATCTCTTTGAGTAAAAATTAAGAAAATGAATAATTTTAGTAGAAGTGAAAAGGTCGATATGTTACTGATATATGGAGAGTGTCACAGAAATGCAACTGCAGCTGCAGGACTGTATCAGCAACGATATCCCAACAGACATCCTCCAAGCAGACACTTGTTTGCCAGAGTGGAACAAAAATTAAGAAACGAACCCGATCAACAAGATGATCATCAAACATTTATTGTAAGTGAGGACAAAGAAATTGATGTATTAGGATTTGTGATGGTACACCCAACAACATCAACAAGGGAATTGTCAACGGAATGCGACATTAGTCAGTCTTCGGTTTGCAGAATTTTAAAGAAACATAAGTTTCGGTCTTATAAATACCAAATACCAACATCTTTATGGAGATGATAAAGACAGGAGGCTAGTATATTGCAACTGGTTCTTAAATGCAGTACAACAAAACCCAGGTTTTCCTTTTCATATTTTATATTCAGATGAAAGTAGATTTACGAACCAAGGTATGTTTAACAGAAACAATACTAGGTACTGGGCTCAAGAAAATCAAGGTTGGTAGGGCGGGGGAATATTCAGGAAAGATTTGGGTTTAACTGTTGGCTTGGAGTACTTGGAGATCGAATAATTGGACCCATATCTTTTGATGGAACACTTACTGGCGAACGATATTTAATCTTTTTACAAAACCAGACAGCAGAATTTCTTGACTTACTTCTTCTTGCCTATTTACAAAATCTGTTTTTCCAACAAGATGGTGCTCCCCCACATAATTCCAGAAGAGTGATGGAATATTTAAACAACTTGTATGGTGAACGCCTTATCGCAAATCAAGGTCATATCAGGTGGCCTCCTAGGGTCACCTGACTTAACACCCTCGACTATTATGTATGGGGCACTCTCAAAAATAAAGTTTATAAAACTTCTTCAAATACCCGTGAAGAGCTGCAAAATAAAGTTGTACGGGCTCTTAATGAAATAACGCCGGCTGAATTGCGTAGAGCCATTCAAGCAACTGTACGCAGAGCCGAATTGTGTATAGAAAAAAATGGTGGACATTTTGAATAATATCTATAATGTCAATTTATGGTTTAATTATATTAATTATTTTAATATGGATACCTACTGTTACCTAGTTTAAGCTTAATTGTTCAAACGGAATTGATTTTTATTTATTTATAGGCCCGATATTTATGTTCATTTAAATAAAACTCTGAAAACCGTACTGATGTCGCATTCTGTTGCTAATTTCCTTGTGGATGTAATTGTGTTTACCTCCACATACCTATACTAAACTTACTTGTAACGTTCTTTGCGCTCACAATTATTAAATGTTTGATAGCTCAAGATTGCCTATAACTACACGAGTCTTTTTGTTCTGGCAGCTGATATTGTTTTATTACATTCAATGGCTACTATGATTTTTCCAATGTTATTAGGTTACCAGATTTTAAACAGAAATGTGTCATTTTAGTTTCCATAGCCCACTAATCTATTAGCCGCATGTTTCTAAAAGCTTGGTTGCATTGTATTTTGGCTGAAATCCCAAATATTTCTGAGCGGATTTTCAAAATTTTGGTATCATTAGATTCGTATGAAAATGGGGTATTTAAAAATGTTGGTGGACGATTAACTTCCCATTTAAAAAAACCGAGTTAGTGGGTAAAATCACATTTAAAAATTTTAAACGCCTCTAGACAATTAAGTAATGCAATCATATTGCTCTTTTTATTTTTATAGTAACGTAGCACACAAACTAAAATATATTTTGGGCACCACAGCACTCTGGATTCAGAAATAGATTTTTAATAAAATTTTTAATGTTTATCAAAAAGTGACCAAAATGGATGTATTGTATTCAAAATTTCCTCTAGATTCCAAAAATGTAAAAAAATATATAGGGTGTTTCATTTAAAAAATCGAAAGTTGTGGGCATTTCCGGTCAAACCGGATGTGCACCAAACTTGATTTTTTATTGAAAATATGGCATTTTAGTCGTATAATAAGCCCTCGAAATTTCAATTTTCTATTCCAAATATTTTAGGAGATATCGGGGCGAGCGCAATTCGTGACTCACCCGTGTTATATATATATATATATATATATATATATATATATATATATATATATATATATATGCTGGTTTTGTAAAAAGATTAAATATCGTTCGCCAGTAAGTGTTCCATCAAAAAATATGGGTCCAATTATTCGATCTCCAAGTACTCCAAGCCAACAGTTAAACCCAAATCTTTCCTGAATATTCCCCCGCCCTACCAACCTCGGATTTTCTTGAGCCCAGTACCTAGTATTGTTTCTGTTAAACATACCTTGGTTCGTAAATCTACTTTCATCTGAATATAAAATATGAAAAGGAAAACCTGGGTTTTGTTGTACTGCATTTAAGAACCAGTTGCAATATACTAGCCTCCTGTCTTTATCATCTCCATAAAGATGTTGGTGTTTGGTATTTATAAGACCGAAACTTACGTTTCTTTAAAATTCTGCAAACCGAAGACTGACTAATGTCGCATTCCGTTGACAATTCCCTTGTTGATGTTGTTGGGTGTACCATCACAAATCCTAATACATCAATTTCTTTGTCCTCACTTACAATAAATGTTTGATGGTCATCTTGTTGATCGGGTTCGTTTCTTAATTTTTGTTCCACTCTGGCAAACAAGTGTCTGCTTGGAGGATGTCTGTTGGGATATCGTTGCTGATACAGTCCTGCAGCTGCAGTAGCATTTATGTGACGCTCTCCATATATCAGTAACATATCGACCTTTTCACTTCTACTAAAATTATTCATTTTCTTTAATTTTTACTCAGAGATTTCCGCAACGCTTTATTTTTTATCGGTCTGACAGCTGATATTGTTTTATTACATTCAATGGCTACTATGATTTTTCCAATGTTATTAGGTTACCAGATTTTAAACAGAAATGTGTCATTTTAGTTTCCAAAGCCCACTAATCTATTAGCCGCATGTTTCTAAAAGCTTGGTTGCATTGTATTTTGGCTGAAATCTCAAATATTTCTGAGCGGATTTTTAAAATTTTGGTATCATTAGATTCGTATGAAAATGAGGTATTTAAAAATGTTGGTGGACGATTAATTTCCCATTTAAAAAAACCGAGTTAGTGGGTAAAAATCACATTTAAAAATTTTAAACGCCTCTAGACAATTAAGTAATGCAATCATATTGCTCTTTTTATTTTTATAGTAACGTAGCACACAAACTAAAATATATTTTGGGCACCACAGCACTCTGGATTCAGAAATAGATTTTTTAATAAAATTTTTAATGTTTATCAAAAAAGTGACCAAAATGGATGTATTGTATTCAAAATTTCCTCTAGATTCCAAAAATGTAAAAATATATAGGGTGTTTCATTTAAAAATCGAAAGTTGTGGGCATTTCCGGTCAAACCGGATGTGCACCAAACTTGATTTTTTATTGAAAAGATGGCATTTTAGTCGTATAATAAGCCCTCGAAATTTCAATTTTCTATTCCAAATATTTTAGGAGATATCGGGGCGAGCGCAATTCGTGACACCCGGTATATATATGGAGATCTAAGATGAATACTATCATTGAAATTCTCATGTTGAATTTCCTTCTAAGTCAATATCTTTTGGTTTTATCGTACTATGGGCAACAGGAGGGAATGCGATAATGTTTCATAAATAGAAAATACTATTCTACAAAAAAAATCATATTTCCATGCCTCTAAAATTATGGGTCTGCTATGCCGACCAGCATTTTTTTTATGGGCCTGTGTAATTTATTTGCATTTAAATATGGCCGATGACCGGTCATAGACCGCCAAAAATTTTAGTTATATATGTAGTTAAGGGCGAATGCCATTTTGGTTCATAAGCAAACACAGCATTTAAGCGACTAGCTGCCGTATTAACTTTGTTTTGTTGGAAGGGAATTTTTGTTTACCTCATTTAGCAATTTTGCTCAGTTCGAGAAATTTCAAGCTAGAGATCTGTTGTGTACGGCGAGTATAATAAAGACATTTTTTATTTATTCGATATTTTCTATTAAGTGCATTAGTGGACGTAAAAAATTGTGATGCGTTATATAAAATATGAGACGTTAGACTGCCATGTGCGTAAATCCGCTGACGAAACACGTGTCGTCGAAAAACGCCAAACGCTGATTGGCGGAGACAAACAAAGGCGGTGAAACAGGAAGGAGCTGTTTTGTAAAGAAGTTTACAAGGAAAATACTGTTTACTGTACAGTCCGCCCACTTGTTATTTAGGTCATATCATCCAAATTCCCCGTATGCCAATAGTATTTATTTCCCCTTTCATTAGAAATCTAAACTCGTGAGGTAAGACCGTGGGTAAGGAGAACCTTGTAGCAGGCTTAATTGCATGATGTCATACAACAGGATTACCATTTCAATTTGTATGGTGTACAAAAATTCTGCCTCAAAATGTATAATTAAAAATGTCCTACATATTAAGAAAAATATTGTTTACAATTTATAAAAAAAAAAAGTAACTTAATCCGTTCCCTGATAATACGAGGGGAAGAATAACATTAAGCTAAGATTATGGAATTCACGGAAAGAACAGCCCTACCCCTATCTAATTTCAGTTAGGTATTT
>JANEYF010002377.1:17500-107500 GCA_029963845.1 Rhamnusium bicolor | reverse complement strand
TAAGTTGGGGTAATTTCCGGCGAAATAGGAAGTGCATAAAAATTGAAAATACTGTATTCTAATGAAATTTTATGTATATAACAATATATTAAAACTTTATCAATTTATTTCTATAAACAATTAAAATAGAGGAGGTGACCACGATAACAATAATTTTTAATTTAACCACGCAATGCAGTCACGTGATCAAGAAAGAAAAACTTTTTAAATTCAAGCTTTCGAAACTTTATTGTTTCTTCTTTCGGAATTCTACGAAAGTTTGTGAAAATTACAAACTATTATAATAAAGTAAAAAACGTACTTACTAAAGTGAGGTTATAAATGAAGCATGAACATTAATAACAGGAAAATGTCAGACACAACACATGCATGTTAGCAAAACATGCATTAATACAAAATTATAATATTAATTACAATTAAGTTAAAATTTTGGATTATGAAAAAAAACCTGGGAAAGTTTTTTGGAAATGTGTTACATCTTCAATAAAACAGCGATGAATTCCAGAACAGGCATAGAAGGTCTCAGCATAATTTACATGTGTTTACTACATTCTTATGCAAATAACTATAATAGAAAAACCCCCAGTATAGTATATTTCAATAGCTAATAGATATTTATCTTTTAAGTTGGCAAATAACCCACTACTGTCCCCTCTCTCTCACACAAGGCAGAGGTTTTTTCTTCGTGTTTTTTACACATTCCTTTGCTTTTTGTAGTGATAGGTAAATAGCATGTAGTAACCTCAGATTGTTTTAATTATTCTAGTTTTGATTTCTCAATGATCACCAAATTAATGATTTTCGTCATTAACCTTTAGTCAAAATGTGTTTTATAATGTAAAGAACTAGTTTTCCTGTTATTAATGTTCATGCTTCATTTATAACTTAAGTACCTTTTCACTTTAGTTATTTATAATAGTTTGTAAATTTCACAAATTTTTGTTGAATTCTTCAAGAACAATAAAGTTTTGAAAGTTTGAATTTAAAAAAAAATTTCTTTTTTGATCACGTGACTGCATTTCCTGGTTAAATTAAAAAATGTTGTATATGCAAGGGTAGGGCAATAACGCATTCGACTTCGATGTCAAGTTCTATGATAGCTATAAACTTAATTTAAAAACATAAATAAACTAGACAAAAAGTCTACAACCAGAAATTATTTTCAAATATACAGGTTGAGCCAAGATGATTCTACAGGGTCCACTAACATTTTTTAAATGTATATCAGAACAATTTTTGAAACCTCTTTGCGATCTCCTTCCACTCCTGTGTTACACATGTAAATGACATAATTTCAAAAAAAAAAAAATCATTACATACAAGTGGTTGGAAGAAAGTCAATAAATAATACAGGAGTGAAAGGGGGGCCACAAAGAGCTTTCAAAAAATGTTTTGATATACACGGCATTTCATTTAAAAAATGTTACTTGACCCTGTAGATTCGTCTTGGGTCACTCCGTATATTCGAAAACAATCTCTGGTTATAGACTTTTTTGTCCAGTTTACTTATATTTTTTAAATCAAGTTTCTAGCTATCATAGAACTAGAAATATCGAAGTCGGACGCACTATTGCCCCACCCTGTATGTATATATATATATATATATATATATATATATATATATATATATATATATATATATATATATATATATATATATATATATATATATATATATATATATATATATATATATATATATATATATATATATATATATATATATATATATATATATATATATATATATATATATATATATATATATATATATATATATATATATATATATATATATATATATATATATATATATATATATATATATATATATATATATATATATATATATATATATATATATATATATATATATATATATATATATATATATATATATATATATATATATATATATATATATATATATATATATATATATATATATATATATATATATATATATATATATATATATATATATATATATATATATATATATATATATATATATATATATATATATATTAAAAAAAAAAAAAAAAAAAAAAAAAAAAAAAAAAAAAAAAAAAAAAAAAAAAAAAAAAAAAAAATATATATATACATATATGTATATATATATATATATATATTTTTTTTTTTTTTTTTTTTTTTTTTTTTTTTTTTTTTTTTTTTTTTTTTTTTTTTTTTTTTTTTTTTTTTTTTTTTTTTTTTTTTTTTTTTTTTTTTTTTTTTTTTTTTTTTTTTTTTTTGGGAAATATATATATGTATATATATATATATATATATATATATTTTATATATACACATATATGTATATATATATATCGTGTTTTCACACTAACACATTACATAGGGAAGAATTCGCTCATGCAGTCCCCTAGATACATAAATGTGACTGGAAAGTTTGCCTATGTGATGATATGAAAACATGGTTTTGTGTATATATGTAATACAGGGTGTCTCAAAAATAATTTATTAACTAAGAGCATAGAATATTTCAATGCCAATTTGCCGAAATGAGTAACAACAGATCAAAATTATCGAAATATCTCCGGAACCCCTGAATCAAATACTTTCAAATTTATAGTATGATAGTTCTAACAAGGTAAGAAAAATTAAATGGCAAAAACAGGAATGTCATGGTTTTTTATGGAGGTTCAAAGTTCACAACATTTTCTGATATTCAAATTTACCGACGATTTATCCTATGTTATTAGATATAATGCCTCACTTTAACTCCTTTATATTAGATAACATTAAGAGATGTGGAAAAAAGTAGAAAGCATATATATGCTCAGAAAAGAGAAATTCTTGATTTTGTGGTTTGAGAAATCCAATGGTGTTATTAAGACAAAACTGAAGGTAAAAAATCGACGGTTGCTGCCAAAAACATAAACACCCATAAACATTAATGCAATAGTTATGTTTCACATATTCAAGTTGTAGTATTATCACATCCTAAATTTTAAAGAATTCCATTCAGCAATTCTGGAGAAATTTCGAAAAAATATGATTTTATCGCGACATCATCTTTGATTAGTTACTACTTGGAAATGGTCCGTTTTTTGACAAAAAGTTACATCAAACTGCTGTTATTTTGAGGTGTTCCATCGATTTCCGAAGATTGGCTGATTATTTTCAGGATACCCTGCATATAGAAAAGTGGGATTGTCCCAAGAATAAAATAATTTAGGCCGTATAGAAATACTTACAACTATAATATAAAAAATAAATCAAAAACTGTACAAGCGAACTTACATCATACAGTACATCTATCATACGTCTTACATTCTAAATATTCATACAGCCTTTAATACATTATGAACTAGAATAAAAAGACTGCAACTAGAGAAAAAGGAAACTCTGTTACACTAGTTATTAAAATTATTGCACTCTGTTTATCCATGTCCATAACAAAATATCACACATACAAGGAATTTATAATTATAATTGTGTAATTATAATTACGAATATTGAGAAGGTTTCCTTAATTCTTAATAACTTTAATTAAAAAACTAATGGAATTATGATTTTTTGGCAACTGTAGAAACCTTCCCAAATCACAGATTCTTTTGTTTAGTTTAACTTCTCCCTCTACCGAAGCCGTTGTTATCATATTAGTTAATCTTTGTTATAACAACGGTTTACCTTTACACACAACCACTCAAGGCACAAACAGGCCTTACAAACAGCTTTCATAAAAAATACCACACATATTTTTGAAATTTCCTGAGTATAAATTTCAATAATTGGAAACTTGAAAAGAAATCATTTGAAAGCTAAGATACAAATAATTTTAGTTTTAAAATTTTTTCAAAAAATTAGTAGTCTATTAAATGATCGAAATAAAAGTGTGAATTATAGAGCATCTGCAATAATTACGTGATTCTTTTTGTTTGAAGTATAAATAATAAACATAACCTATTTCCATGCAAATTGCCAAACTGAATAAATTTTAAGTAGTGTATATTTGCATTTTTAAAAAGTAAAACCAACATATTTTAAGCCTTTCACATTGCCAATGTTTCATAATAAATAATCAATGTATTTTTTTTAACTTTTGACAATTCATAGGTTATGTTGTTTTAAATGTTTACAGTGCAAACTGAACGTGTGATGCCAGATGGTCTATACTACTTTTATATAATCAAAGTTTGCGATTTAAATATATAAAAAAATAAAAACACAAAACACAAAAAAAATTCTACTGAATAATTAAATGAAACAAATGTTCACAACTGTCTGTAATATTTAACAGTTACTTAATTTTTCTAAAATTCAAATACTTCTTTTACCATATATAAAAACCACGGTGTAAAAACTGCATTTTATCTGTTATATACATAGGCGTGCATATATAAGTGCCGAGTGTAAATAAAACCTGGTTCACCTCCTCTATTTTCTTTATCATTGAAATAAACAGATGAAAATAATATGTTACATACATAAAACTGCTTTAGATGACAATAGCTTCAATTTTGTCATTTCCGGTTTTATGGGAAATTACCACAACTATATATTTGCAAGAATTTAGATTATTGTCTGGAATTTTCTTGTTGACATTTCTTTATTTTTGTCTTTTTCCTTTTTGGATCTTACTAAAGGATGTTTTGATAACAAAAATTAATAAAATATTTTCTTAGTGTCAGAAACGAAATTTATTTCCCCTTAAAGTTTTTTTTAATACTTTTTTGCAGTGAATGCTTGCAACCACTAGTTTAATTCCTGTTTAATCAACTTTATTGACTAGGAACAGACAAATCTGTAAATTTTATTCTCAATTTCCACCAATGACTGCTGATATTCACTGATTACTTGCTTTCACTGTCACACACACATAGAGGGTGTTTCAGCTAAAATTTCTGATGGTCAAATGATATCATTGAGGATTGTTATGAGCGTCGTACGTCTAGTATAAAATTTTATAGCGTGATATTCTATCAGTACATTAAATTCTAAGACTATTTTGTGGTTTACACATTTTCATTTAAAAGAGTAGCATATTTAATATAAAAAATTTCCTATAATTTTTGTAATCACATTGAAACAAATTAGTCCAGTAAAGTTTTGTCAATTTGATGAATGCCAACAAACTGCTATCATAATATTTAAATTGAGATCCCTATGAAATTTCATACAATTTTTTTGTAAATAAGAAAAATTTCAATCTCAACAATATTTAAGAGACACTGCAAGTGATTATGCCATACAACAGAATTCGCCAAAATGCACAAAAATGTATTATTTACAGGGAAGGAGCACAAAATTTCACATCAGAGAATTAAAAATTCATATATTGTTCGTGTGACCACCTAATACAATATAATGATGTTTAAATGTCCTATCACGAACTATTTGTCTGTTAATTGCTACACAACTTACATACATTTTATTTTACTACGTTTTCGATTGTCAATGATTAATAAAATTATCTAATATAATTATTTGATTATTGCATAATTATTATCTATCCAACCAAATGAATATCAAACACGTGAAAATAAAAATAATTAATTGAGTAATTCAAAAATCGAATAGTTAAATATTCAAATAGTCATTTTTGGAATATTCTAATAAAAACTGAAACAAATATTAAAATTTTGAAATTTATATTCTCAGCCATAGTTATTTTGTCTTCTATTTTTGGTTATTATTCAACCAATAATGGCAATTATATCTATTTACCACACTATTGTTGTATATTGCTGTCGACTTTCATCTTTCCATAGAATATTATCTTCAGGTCAATGCATCTATCTAATTAATCAACTTCTGTGTCGATTCCATAGAGATCTTAGTTTTTCTATGATTGATCCTTATTTAAAGTGAAAGTCACGCCATATACAGAGCTCTGAAGTACAAGATCTCACATCACACAACAATGGAAATACCCTTCTCTAAGAGAATACAGCGAACAAGATGCATTTTATAAAGATGAAATTTGTTATTGGAAAAGAAAATTAAATTCCAACGGCTTCTTCAATCTTTTTTTAGTGAACTTAATAAAGCACACAAAAAAATTAATAAAGGACACACAAAAAAATCAGTTTTTGTCGAATTGTAAAAAGCTAAAAACAACCGACCAAAAAAATTGTGTCCATGATATAAATTCATGAAAGTGACGGTGATAGTTTGCCAGATTCCAAACAGCCATTACCAAAATCTAAGGGGCAAAGCACTCTCTAAATTTGTAAAATTCCTCTGCTTCATATCAAAATGAAAAAAATTACACCGAAGATGTATTAGAAAATGATTTAAAAAAAGAAATGTTCCTTGTTTGGTAAATGAAAATAATGAAACTTATGATACTGATTGGGAATCACACAATTTTGATTTGTTTGAATGTGAGGAAATTGAAACAAATATTAGAGCTCATAGTGATGACCAAGGTCAGGATACTACACCAGAGTCCCAGGATCGGGTAGCCCCTACTGCCTCATATGGTTGACAGAAGGACATACGTAGACAAATAAAAGCAAAAGTATAAAATGGATAATTAAATACATACTGCTTAATACAATCTATTATTCAGAATGATTGAGGTCCGCCATCGCATTAGCATGCATATATTACAGGTATATTAAGTTTATTATTTAAAGCCCGACCTTTACTGTCTGATAAGAGACCACTCAAAATTCTTAGTATAACGTTAACAACCTGATTACATTGAAAGTCAGTTGTTTCATCCACTGTCACCCACAAAAATTTATTTCGTATGTCCTCTATAATCCAAAACATTTTTAATACATTTGGTCGATATGTTTTACGCAACGTATGGCTATTGGGTAAAAGAAAACTACACACACAGAACATCACACAAATGATAAAAAAAATTCCTCTTTTATAACTATACCGGCAATATTTTGTCGATGGATAGCCGAATTTGAACGTCTTTCACATCACGGCGTGTGTCAAATATATAACATCGGTTGCATGGAGTACACAGAATACCATCTCTGTTGTTTTAAAAAATACATTTTATTTGCTTCGTATTTATGCATTTCTAGAACAAATAAAATAATCATTGGGTATTACATAAGCATCCTTCCAAACCTAACGTTAACATATTTTTTTATCTTATCTGATTGTGCTAATATTAGGTTTTACGTAGATAATAAATCAAACACTTCCAATACATGTTAGGTTTGAAGGGATGCTTTTGTAATACCCAATAATTCTTTTACCATTTTTTCTATAAATCTCTTATCATATTTTCAATCGTTTTTGGTAGTTTATGCACAAATGGTAATGACAGCGCCATTGTTAAGAGCGTTTGATGTGACAAACACTACCACACACGCACCCGCACACTTTCAGATTGCTAAGACTACTAAACTAGATACACCACCGTCATCAGCAGACAAACTGCCAGGCTTCATATAAATGTACGTGAGAAAGTTCTGGATACTTGCATAGTATCGCAACTCTGCTTCGATATTGGTTCCACTGGTTGCATATGTTAGATATATAAATAAACACACCAGATAAATTTTTATGTGGCGTGTTTATTAATATTTATATTTGTTTTATAAGTGCTGGCTCTAAAAAATGGAATACAAATCCGGACCCTGGTGATGACAAAAATAACAATAAGTGATGAAGTAATAGCTGAAAAACCTTTAGAAATAGACATGGAAAGAAGAAAAACAGGGAAGTTGATAAAACTGCTAGGAAATGTAAGGGATAAACTAACCCCCAAATCAACAACGAAAAACAGCACAACAGAAAAGAGTGGAGGACTCTAGAATAGAGAAAATAGTTCGAAGCAGAAATTTATAAATCATTCTTGGTTCTAATAATTTTCAATATAACTGTTGTATTACTCTATCCACCCCAAACTAGCTTTTAAATTTGATGCATCATTAGTTGCTAAGTGATCAATTAGCCATAAACTGTCAAAAGTGAATTGTTCCAT
Source organism: Rhamnusium bicolor (assembly GCA_029963845.1). Classification (NCBI taxonomy): domain Eukaryota; kingdom Metazoa; phylum Arthropoda; class Insecta; order Coleoptera; family Cerambycidae; genus Rhamnusium; species Rhamnusium bicolor. The sequence continues at coordinate 99,582 of JANEYF010002377.1, read as the reverse complement.
ATTCCCCAAAAAGAAACGGACACTGGTGTTTCGGAATTATGGTTCCTCATAAGCATAGTGTAAACTTAAATAGTGGGGTATGGAATGGAGTATATCAGGAATAACTAAACAAAAGGTGGAAAGTACAGCACACAGTATTCTGTTCGCGTCCAATATGTGTTTTATTTCTAAAGAAGCTTGCCACATTTGGCGCCTAACATTAACTACGTTAGGCCCCAAAGAAAGAATTCCATCATATCTACAGATTGTTGGTACTATTTTTAATACTTTTAACACACCAACAAGGAATCAGTGGCAAATAAAAATGCAGGTTCTGCGTCTGGATCTAATATATCAAAATATTATTTTAGAAGCAGTAGAGATATATTCTGTAAAATATCGTTGCATAACGTATCGTATAATAACAACTGTCGTTTACTGTCTTCTAAAGATAGTTTGAACGATCTTGTAAAAATTCGAAATCAGTAACCAGTATCGATGAGATGATTATCGCTACTCAATTGGATAACGATAACTGTTTTTTTGTAAAATGGTAAGAACACAAGAAGCTAAGTTCTCGGGATTCTTTTTGTATATAACCTGTCAAATTTCCGTTACACTTTTTGACAATTGATTTTGATTGATCTATCAAATCGATGATTTGTGTTTCCTCGCACCTTCTTTGGTTAAATGTCAAATATTTCAAATTATAGATCGACGTTTCAGAATACTCTCCGATTCTGTTCTCAAAGCTTAAAAGAAAATTGCTTTGGTAATATATTGATTTCTATATCAATGTTAAATATGACAGTTTGTGATCTTCCTATATCTTTGTTTAGATAGAAATAAGTATGAACATGAACACTGAAAATATTATGTGTACTAACAACAAAAAGACAAGGAGTAGTAAAACCATGCAGGTAGTTTGCAATATACATTAGACGAGCTGGAAAATAATATTTCATTCGGTATTAATATATATAAATCAGCAAAGCTGGAAATTTTTGAAGAACATTGGGCACAAATTACACTGAATGGAATAGTTCCAGTGACCCTTTAAGGACAGGACCTTCTTTGCAATTCTTGCAAAAATGCCAATGAAAGCTACTGATACCTTGAATGGCTGTCGTTTCCCTAACAACATTCTCTGAACGATAAAACATTTAATAACGATAAAACTATTATTACAGAATTCGATTGTATGACAAGTCGTTTCTTAACGACGGTTAACGACGTCGTTGTGAGTTACAGAATAGACTTATTAATTATGTAAGCCATTGGCAGAGAATGTAGCATTATAAAATAATAAAAATAATTCATAATTAATAATTTTCACCAACTTAAATAAATTATTGACTCTTAATGGTCAGTTTAATAAAGGGAAAAAAAAAGATTGGTTAAATAAACAAAATATATTTATCTGGAACGATTTGGACGTTAAAATATAATATTTTAACCAAATTCCTAAGAAAATTGAATCATTTATTTAATAAGGTAGGAGCATTTGAGTTGACTCAAGCAAGTCTAGAGGTTAATTGCTTTAGGGGACCCACCGCATGAGCAGATAAAGAATTTAATTTGCAAATTTTAGTCAGTTTATTGAGGTATTTAAAAACCAACATGCGGTCCTAAAGAACCGATTTAAAATATATAACATGGTTGATATAAACCAGCAGATAGATTATTTTTTAAAGTTCGAGATAGGTGCAATCAAAATTTTTAATAACGATTTTTCTCAATGGTTGTGTCTCAACCGAAATTTATTTTTTTACTATATGATATTGTATGTTGCAAGAATTTTAAATTTAATAAAACAACCATAACACTGAGAAAGTCAAAAATGCCAAAAGCAAGAGACGTTATGAGAGCTTATTAATTTCAGTTGAGAAATATAAAAAATGAACCCAGTGCGAAGGTGCACAGACAATAATTGCATCCAATGCATAATACCCCATATCTTGGGTTTTTTAAGTTTTAGATATTAGATTTATTTATAAAAAAAAAAAAAGGAAAATAAAGATTGTTACAACAGGCAAAAATTAAATATAATATAATATAAATAAATACTAGTCGCAGTGACCAGCGACCTTTTAAAAACAATATATGAATGGTTATTATTGCACCAGGTGTGGTGCATTAATGCATCCTTTTGCACCCATTTTGAACACAAGGTGCAATAATTTCAATGAACCTGGAGTGAAGGTGCAAAAAACAAATGCACCCAGTGCATCTCTGAATTTGTTATTTAAGCATTTTAATATTAAATGTCAAATTTTAATAAAAATTTTGATATATCAGTATAAAAAGTTGATTTTTTTTTTTTTGTCTTCTATACTGCCCTCATAAGCAGAAATGCCTTAAATATTATTTTGACGTTTGTGCAGAAACTGCAGTCTTCATGATTTCATCAAAAAATGGTTAAAAATAGCTTTTTTTCGATATTTTTTTCAAAATAACATAAATATTCAGATATTCAGTATATAACAAGTGCCTCATATTAATTAAATATGGATGTTTCAATATTTTAAAAGTCATTAATTTATTTTAGTCTCACACTCTATATTAGTTTTTTATGCCTATATGATACTAAACAGCCTTATGTTAATACATAAGGCTTTTTAGTATCACATAATCACACAAAACTAACATGGAGTATTTCAATCTCAAACTGCATGTTAGTTTTGTATGTTTATATGAGACTAAAAAAGCCTTATGTATCAACATAAGGCTTCTTTTAATCAAATAGGCATACAAAACTAACATGCAGTTTGAGACTAAAATAAATTGATTGCTTTTAAAATATTAAGTCATCCATAACAATTTTGTAACTCTTATGTTCTAGAAACAGGAACCATGTTATGTACATTTTTATTTGTGAATATTTTAACAAATCTATAATGAAATAATGAAAATTGCAATTTCTGAGCAAATGCCAAAAGAAGATTTTTTGACGTTAAAGTTTTTCGTTTAATTTATAAATTTCATATTACACAAATTCACACAACATCTTAAGTCGTCATGCAATTTTTATGTTGAGGTTACACAAAATCATATTATAACCAAACCACAGTCTCAACAAACACTACACGTTTTAAGCAAGAACGCCTTGTCTATACTTGAGGTGTTTTAGCCTCGAACTGCCTATATATTGAGTACATACTTTTAAACAAGAATACCTTATATCTGACTTAATGTGTTCTTGCTTAAAAATTCATATATAACACGCAAAAGTACCTTATAATATCAGCTTAAGGCACACTTGCTTATGACACTGTGCATGTTAGTAAACATGGGGTAATATTATATCAATAAATAATGTCTTATTAAAAAAAAAAAAGATTTTTTTCCGGTTAATTATGATGTAAAATCACATAAATAGACGATTTAAATAATTATCTCATTTTTTTATAAAAATTCGACTAAGGCATTTCTGCTTATGAGGGAGTATACTGAGAGTATGTTCTTACAACTTTCGTAGGAATATGGAAACATTTTCCAGACTGTACAATATTAAAAGAACATAAAATTGAAATGCATGATGATACACCATTTGTATCCTATTCCACATACACACTGAGCATAAGTTCAGAAGTTGACGAGATGCTTTTCTGGAATATTATTAAGATAGGGAACAGATAATTAGTTCGATAGACCTCATGTTACCAAATACCAATAAAAAAGAACATACACAAAACAAAAGTTATCAATCTTTTCATGTATTACATAAAATCTCAATAAAGAGAAAATACGCCAAAAACTAAGGCGTCAAAAAATTTTCAAATATTTTCAATATAATGATTCTGAAAAACTTGAGGTTTGTCGAGTTACTTATAAAAACTTTAAATATGCCTAAACAAATTATTTAAAAAGTAGTTAAGATTAAGGCAAACTGGACTGGGAAAAATAAGAAGGGGCAAAAAAGCTCAAAAAGTAAAAATAGTAAGGTGGTTGAATATATTATTTTGCTCCCATCTGTTTTCATATTATTGTAGGGGGTAAAAGGAATAAAGAAATATGTACCTCTTGAAATTGACATTTCAAATCTTTATAAAAGGCACAAATTGCATTGCTCAGAGAATAACCTGTCTTCTGAATGTGTCAATTTTAAGGCAAACATTCACAAAAAAAATTAATTTAGGATTCTATTTATCTAAGAAATGGAATGCAATCTATGCACCACAATTAAGGAAAATTGCATGCTAAAATGAATTTTCTATAAAATATTTTTGTACTTTTAATAGCAAAGCAAAAACAGATCCTTCACAAAAATCAAGCTTTCTTCTAAAGAAAATGGAGAGTATTCAAGAAATTCATATAAATTAAATTTTGCCAGATAAGCAATTAGAGGACACTAGAAGTTTAGTGACAGTAATTATGCAAAAACAGCTCATCTGTTTAGAAGATGAAACAGACTAGTTTTCCCACAATTTCCAAAATAATTTCATTTCTGTATTTTAATTGCTTGTCCCAGGTCTATTATTTTTACTTTACATTATAATTAATCAATCGTTCTATAAAAATAAAATACAAATTTTTGTTCCAAAAGAACCCAATCTCTGTTTTTCAAAAGACCAAGCTGCAAATCTTAATTTTTATTGATAATGAAAAAGATACCATAATTACATCTGTTAGAATACTTTCATTTCTATCACCCTTTTTTCCAGTCACAATTTCACCATTTTATATTTAATTTTTATTTCTCCTGTAAAACTTACAAATTGTGTGTTAGACCCCTCTGTCTGGAAAGGTGTCAGATATTTTTCTTTAAAAGGCTAACAAACGTTGAATTTTTGTTTATAAGAGGTAAAATAAGTTTTGACACCATTTAAGTAACCAGTTTGGTTACTGAATTATATTCTTCTCTAGAAATTACAAGGTATAAAATTATGACAAAGAAAAATTAATTGAAATTTGCCATACTTTTATATACTTTCAAATACCAGTATAAGCTTTGTTGTGTTTTGTTCAAAAAATAATCATTAAAAAATATTTGCTTATCATTAAATTCGATATGTGAAAGAGAAAAATGCTTTATTGTAATTAGGTTACATTACTAAAGACCAAGTTAAAGGACGCACCAAGTGATATAGGAGATAATACCACTTCACTCTTCAGTCTTGAGCTAGCGTCTTAAGACGCAAAGAAAAAACAGACACTATTCACAAGCGTTCATTAGCTATAATTAGCACTCACAGTTTGCAGAGTTCATACGCAGCACATACATTCGGTACCCCGAAAACCGAAAAATACCATGTCAACTATTTGACCAGTTTTATGGGGTAAATATGCCAACAATCATTGCTAAAAAAAAAAGAAACTAAAATAAAATAATTCAGAGAAATTAAATGTGACTTGTCAGCAATTTACCCAGTAAACCTAGTCATGGAAAATCCGGTGAGAAATGAAATGTTCAAAAAATTTTGGTTATATGTATACACGTGGATCCAATAATGATGTCGCTGACCACAACTTGCAAGATTTTCTTCTGTCATACCACAGCTGGCTGAACATGATCTGAAATAAAACATTCCATAAGTAAAGATTTAGTTTCTAGTGGTTCAAAAAAAAAAATACATATGGTGAAAATGTATATGATGTCCAGAAAATAATCACCAAACTTCAAGAATCGATCGACCACCTCAAAATAATACTAGTTGTATAAACTTTTGTTGGAACGTGACCCCCGTTTCCGACAAATAATCAAAGATGTTAAGGATTAATGTTTTTATGAAATATCTTCAGAACCACTGAATTGAGTACTTTACAATAATTTAGGGTGTGATAATTACAACACTCGTTTACATGTCAAACTTAAGACCACTAAGAGCAGCAACATATTTTTTTGAAAATTTGTAAAAAGTAAAAGTTAAAATCATGACAAAAAACGACAGTGTGGAAATATTTTTCCCTAGAAGGGAATAATACATTATAGGAATTAAAATGGTGTGTTTATCATCAGTTTTTCATTTTATTTTAAATTTATTAAAATTTAAATTTTTCAAATAAGTATATCTATTGGTTGTACCAATTGCTTTCTACAATATATTTTTATTTTTGAGGTTAGGTCTAACTTTTCCGATTAGTCAGCACTTTTCTGGACATGTCCGTGGAAACGCGTCCTAATTTTACTTTTCCACGAAATCTACATCTCTAATACATAGATAGATAGATATATATTTTTTATTGGTGCATTATACAATGTAGTATTTACACAAGGCAACTATTCAATAATAAAAGTTTTTTTAAAAAAATATAAAAAATATATGAAAAACAAATATAACAGTTGATACAACGATAATAATAATAAAAAAAAGTAAAAACTAATATGACTAAATAAATAACACTTGAAAGAGCATTAAAACTGTAGACAGTAGACATATGTATGAAAATTTATAAAAAAGAGAAAAAACCACTGATAGGCAATTACATTACCAATTAACAATCATTAAAATCGGTATTCAAGAATTCCTCAAATGTATAAAATGCATTTGTCAGTAAAAAATTTCTGTACTGATGTTTTGAAATTATTGATATTGCTTTACATGATGAGGCAAGATGTTATAAAATATATCGTGTCATGATAATAATTGGTACCATCTTATGTTTTCCTCTCAAGAAATTTATGTTTATTTTATTCTGATTTCTTGTGGGATGGTTACATTTGACTGTGGCTTATGTAATTCTCTTCATTTTCTTTTACATACAATAAAGATTGCATGATAAAGGCACATGGTAATGTAAGAATATTTAACCTATTAAATTCAGCTCGACAGTCATCTCTGTAATTAAGGCCAGAAATTGCCTCTCTTTGTATATCAAAAACCATGTTATTGGCAGATGAATGCCCGCAAGTGAATTAATCCCTGATATTCATTTAATAAAGTTTTTTCTGAAAATTGTAAGAGAGATCATGCAATACATATATACTTTTTGAAACTTTTACAAATATAAGTTGTATGTGGTTACCAAGATACCATCAATATTTCTTAAAGCAAAAATCAAGTTTTCAGTTTTGGTTTCATTTTGAGACAATCGATTAGCAATGAACCAAATTTGAACAGGGCTCTGCAATGTACTTATTTCAGGAATTAATTTTTTTATATGTTTAAATGATTTTATTATTATTGTATCGTCGGCAAATAGTACAAAGTTAGCATTCAGGGTAATACTTGGCAAGTCATTTATACAGATTAAGAAAAGTGTCGGATCTAACACTGATCCTTGAGGAGCTCCATATTTTATAGAAAGGAGATTTGATTTTGTATTTTGAGAAGAAACGAACTGATAACGATCTGTTAAATAAAATTAAGCAGGTTGGAGCTGTTATTACTAATACCGTGAAAATTAAATTTATTAATTAAAATGTAATAGGTACACAGTCAAAAGCTATTGTTAGATCCAAAAATTGTGACGTCTGCAAAGTATTGATTAATGAGCTTAATTAAAGAATTAATAGCTAGAGTTGTAGACTCTTAACTCTAAAACCGAACTGACGTGGGTTAAAAAAATTATTTTGTTGAAAATGGTTAGTAACTTGGTCCTTTATTAATGCCAAAATTTTTTTCAAAAAAGGGGATAATGACAATTGGGTGATAGTTTGATGGATTATCCTTAGAATTATTTTTATAAATTGGTATAACTTTTGAGATTTTTAAAACATCTGAGAACACATTATTTTTTATACATAGATTAATAAGATTCGTTAGAGGAACTAAAATTATGCATTTAATTGTTAAAATTTTCATATTAATACTATAAAGGTCTGTTCTATTTGTCTTCTTAAGTCTGTTTATTATATATTACTTCATTATAAGCCAAGTTAAATTTTTCTCTGGGAATGATTTTATGTTGTTTAAAAAATCGGTATGTTTTAGTTGACATGGAGGTAGGTTGCTTATTATGTTACTAGCAACGTTTGTGAAGTATTCATTTAGCTGATGGGGGTATACTGATTTCAGAATTTTGTTTTTTTTAATTATTATCATTTATTATCCACATTGCATGAAGTGTCCAGTGGTTATTAAAACAATCAACGTTACCACGTATATATATTTCTAACAATACTAAATGGTGAGTTGCACAGACACAGAATATCCACATACATACAACAATACAGATACAGCTTAATCTTAATATCAGTCGGTCTACGAAATGACTCTGTTGTTCTCTGCGTCTCCCCGCTTGGCACTGTCGCCGGAAGTCCTTGTCTCTGGTGTGCACATGCGCACTTCACTAACACGAACATCACATTACACTTTGTGGGTTATTAGAATTTGAAATGAATATATATCATAAGCCAATTAGCTTGCGTTTATTAACTCATTAGGGTAAGTATATTTATGCTGTTTAATAATATTACGTAAATCTTCCGTTAGACAGAAGTCACATCAGTCTTGCAATAATTTTAGCATACTCCTTTTTTCTGAGATCTGTAAACCAATTTAATTTAAATGATGATTTTATATTTATTAATTTTGTTTCATGCTATAATATTCAGAAAATAATCAAATTTATTGTTGACGTATATTCAGGTTTTTAAAAAAGTCCCAGCAAATGTTACTTAGATTATTATGTAAAGCTAATAATCCTGTATCAGTGACAGGCCTATAATTTATTCTTGTATTACTGCACTTAAGGGTGACTTGTCTAAAATTTAAATTGATAGCTCAACAAAAATATGTTATCAATGCAGTTATTTTTTCTAGTTTCTTTTTCTGAATTTAGTGCAGTCAATCTAAATGAACTAAAGGTGTTAAGTATGAGAGGTACGTTATGTTTATCAGTGTTAAAATGAACATTAAAGTTACCGGTTACAATTATATGCTTATTTTTCCTCATTAGAATATTGAATGCATATGAGATCTAGAAAAATATTACACACGGTCGGTGTAATATTCGTAGTCGGTACACAGTCACAATAATTAAATCAATGTTTTCCTCAACACAGGTCGCAATCGATTTCTAAGAATAATTTGCTAATTTGTATTAATGAATAGCACTGATACTTCTTAAGGGCATATATAGTGAAACCACAATGTATAGCAACTGTTCTACTAAAATACGAGATGAGATTGTAGTTAAATTTACACCATGTATCTCTTCTCTTAACATCCAATTCTCATTTAAACAAAAAATTCATCAAATTCATTAGTTTTATTCGAAATACACTGTATATTTAAATGCAATACTTTAATACCATGGCTAATCCTGCTTTTTGACATGAACTACGAATGAATTACGAACTAAATTTCTATTTACATTAAAATTAACATTTACACTTTCTTCCCCTACCTTGAAACTATTTTTAATATTTTTAGAGAATATTTTGTTTTACTTATAATAAACATATCTGGGAGACATGGGTAGAAAAAAGACCTGGAAAAATTTGGAAAAATAAAAAATACCTTCCCCCTCTTCCCCCCCCCCTAAAAATTTTTTTTTTTTTTTTTTTTTTAAAATTTTTTTTTTTTTTTTTTTAAAAAAAAAATTGGGGGGACGTGTGTGTGAAAACCTGGTAAAATTTGTAATTCAGTATTTAAATGCATCTCGGTTGTTTCAGATATCAATCGAGGTTCTTGAGTTAAGTCAATTGCAGGGGCATTATCACTCTTACTGTCACTAAAACTATTGTCTTCAACACGAATAAATTTTAAGTTTTTATTCAATAATTTTGTTGAGAGTGACATTTACAAAGTAGGAAGCTACTAAATGTTTTGTAAGTTTTCTTGAATTTCCATCATTTTTTTCTATATACCTGATGCCCTCAGTATACCTCTATTAAATTAATTCAAGAAGAAGTCATTTAATTTACTGTTAAATTTAAAAATAAGTATTTTTCATAACTTCACTTTTATAGCAGTAGGGTACGGAAGAGAACAGTATATTTGTATGCATACACATTTTCAGCTTATTGCAGATCAGCCGATTTTGGTCAATGACATTTGTACCCCCCATAATGACTACATAATCTTCTAATGTAACATCCTTTGTTAGTGTTGTCATACTTTCCATAACTTGAATTAGACTTGCACCAGGCTTCCTTATAGAGAATATATCATAGGAACTTAAATCTAATAAATTTCTGAAATGCCAAGTTATGTTATCATCCACTAGTAAAAAGAATGAGCTTATTATTTGAGACGGAAGTTTTGGCAAAGTTTATTTATATGTTTACATTATTGGTGCCACCCAGTATAATTTGAGATTTATTATTACTGGAGCGATTTCTTGCCTGTAGTCAATTACTTTTTGTTTTTGTGACTTGTGTTAAGTTTTTTATTAAGTATAGATTTTTTATTTCTTATGGCAATGTGACTGTATTTTTCCAGGAATAATTGGATCCCGCCGAGGAATTTCAGTGGTACGGCTAAAGAAAATAACAATATTTATTGTACAGCTCTCTTTGGCTTGCATCACAACACACTATTATATCCTAAAAGTCAATACACGAATATTAGTCTCCCAAATTGAATTTGTGAACATACTACCACTCGCTTGAAATGACCAAATTCCAAATATCTAGTAATTTTAACATTGCTGAATTGGTGGTATGACGTCAGTCGTATTATTTTTCGTTAACTTCGTTGGCCTTAAATAGCCAGTGAGTTTCCATTATTTTCTATCAAGAAATTAATAAAGAACGCTTGGTATTGCCGAAGATAGACTTTTGTTAAAGCACATTTGGTTTCTGGTTGCTTCAAAATGATTTCAGATAAAATTGACTATTACTTCATTTGTTAATTAATAGAGGTATTGATTGCTTTCGATTTGTAAATTGAATTTATTGGCAAACTAAACATCCCAGATTTGTTGGGTAAGTTGTAATTTATAATTTTTTCTATTAACGACCACATGTTTGAAGGTTAACTTTAAATAATTTTGGTTCTTAATTTATTTTAGACGTTTTTAGCACCATACGTTTTGATAAGTTTTTTTTGTACAGTATAAAAGCTTATACCTAGCTTATTTTTTATTTTGTAAATTTGGCAAGTTAATGGTAACTGATTTTTGGAGATTATATTATACTGCTTGTCCCTAGCATTGAACCCATAAAAACTATTATTATCTTGGAAACTTTTATATGATATTCACTTATTTGGAACATTCACGAGGAAATTCTAGTGAAGGTTTACGTACTCCACCATAGTTGGTTTTTGTCAAGCCAGCTCGAGCAGAATACTTTGCATCCTAGAGCTGCCTGCGCTGCTGTATTTTAAGATAAGTGCTATAAATTGTTTATTTGGAAGACTATTTGCTAGTTTTATATTGTGTATTTTATAGTTTATAATTATAATTAAAGATATTTTACTTTCAGCTACCCTAGCGGTTTTCTATATATAATCTTTTGCTTAGTTCTCATTCTATATTTTGTATAACTTTTTGCTGTCAGTTCATTATTATTATTATTATTATTTTGTTAAATTCTATTACATCCATATTATGGGTCATTCTTTTACAAATCGCACGGATTTCATGAAAAAAAAAAACTTGGCATTTTAGATTCGTCTGATATTTTTTTACAGCTTCTATACGTAAAATTAATCGACACGTATTTCAGGATTTTGCTTAAAAATTTTTTTTTCCCGAAAATATCCATTTATGAAGTTTTGGTATTTTGCTGGATTTTCTCCAATCGTCTCATACATGAAATTTATTATCTCCAGTTGTACTGATCGGAACGATGTCATTTTTTTTATAGTTTACGTGTTGTTACGTTAGCTTTCTAAAAGAATAAAGAAAATTTTTTAATATCAACATATCAAAAATAATAACAATTTAATTGTTTAAATAATTGTTAGATGCTGTTGCCCCAGGTTTCGTTAATTTTAAAAAATACCACTTCATTCTTCATCATGTTCATTAGAAAATGGCATCGGTGAAAAAGTGGTATCTCTATTAGATCAAAAGTTATTAAATATTTTCGAGCGCTTGTCAGGCGGCGCGCTCCGCGCACCTCAGAGGTCTCAGGCATTTGCACCTATTTTATATTAATGAATGTTTACCGTATTCCGTAATAGTTTGAAAATATTTGCTGATAACATTAATGTATAAAAATTAATATAAATAGTAAAAAGAACATTATAGTTACTTCCCGGTTACTAAATTAATATTGAATATCACGACGTCGACGAAAATAGAAAATAGTAAGAAACTAAATTTAAACACTTTGATTCATTAGCTTCTGAGTAGTATACAAAATGTTTTTTTGCACAAAATATACATTTTATTTCATAATTTTAACTTCAATTGCTATCAACCCTGGCTGATAGAATCAATTACTGCAGATACTGCCACTTTGTCTTCTTCAAAAGATACACCGTGACTTTCAGGAGAACGTTTCCAGTTAACGTCATTACTTTCCAAAGCGTCAAAATCAGAATCATTAATTTCCTCCTTCTAAAAACAATGTAATTTTTATATACATCAGTTAACCTGAAGCTTAACAATTTATTTTATAATTTTAGGATATTTTAGACCTTGTCTCATATAATGAATGAAATTTTATTAAAGAAATTTGCTTCGAAAATATTACTTACAGTTGATTCGAACTTCTTTTCGCGATGCTTGCGTAATTAAAACAATTTAACACGGCAAGTATTACAGATTTTTCGCTGAAGGAACTCATCCGTTACCGGTAAGTTAAGAGCCACTAAATGTTGCTTCAAACTGGTCTTAGATTTTCTCTTTTACGATGTGAAGACAAATCGAAGGGATTGAAGCATCGGTCTACTTTGATTTTCGGACCAATCGACGATTTTGATGCTTTCAGCATTGTACCGACACTTTATGATTATCGCTAGTTTTAGATTAAAATATAATAGTAATAATATGGCATGCGTATACGACGTTGTCGAACAACAGAATGAAAACATTTACATATATTTAAAACTGAAGGGAGCTTGATTGCACGTTCCGCGCGCTCCGTGCGCGCCGCCTGACAAACGCTCGAAAATATTTAAGAACTTTTGACCTCATAGAGATACCACTTTTTCACCGATGCCATTTTCTAAGGAACATGATGAAGAATGAAGTGGTATTTTTTAAAATTAACTAAACCTGGGGCAACAGCATCTAACAATTATTTAAACAATTACATTGTTATTATTTTTGATACGTTGACATTGAAAAACTATTTTTTTTATGCTTTTAGAAAGCTAACGTAACAACACGTAAACTGTAAAAAAAATGACATTGATCCGATCAGTACAACTGGAGATAATAAATTTCATGTATGAGGCGATTGGAAAAAAATCCAGCAAAATACCAAAACTTCATAAATGGATATTTTCGAAAAAAAATTTTTTTAAGTGAAACAATATTACAAAAAAAAATTCAACAAAATTTTATTATTTGTAAAAAAACCCAAAAAATTTATTAAACCATTATTATATTTAATTTTTTTTTTTTGCCTGATATTTTACTAATAAATTTTATTTATATTTAATTCTCCTGGCTACTAATTATTTTTCATACATAAAGACGGATCTGTAAGACCCTTGGAATAATTTCAGTGTATTAGATCTTATACTGCAATTTAAGATGGTAATAATTTTTTCAATCCAAAAATAAGGCATACCTTCTATTTTTTTTATTCTGCATACTTCAAGAATGATTTGTAAGATCTTCAGAACCATTTCAGTATATTAGATCTTATACCACAATTTAACATCGTAATAATACACAGAATTATTTTTCCATACATTAAACTCGAGTCATTAAAAAAACTATGATAATAACAGGTCTGATGGTTTTACTGAAATAAGTTCTCGGCGATCTCATCAAAAAAAGTGTCAACTGAGCACCAATACATCCCCTGATACTAACGAGTGGTTTTGAAGGAAGGGAATCTACCCAGCACCTACAGGGAATCAAAGAAGAAAATTTGGCTATTTATATCTCAAGCAGAAGAAAATGTCACGAAGAAAAAGTTAAAAAATCTATAGATGTGAAGATGAAAGCAGACTTATCAGATATTTCGGTTAAATCTGCTTAAAACATATTATCAAAAAGTAGACAACAATAATTGCTTTTTGATTGGAGTTGATCCTACTTTTCAAGAACTAATATATCAACAAAATTTCTGACCACGTGGTGTAGATTTTCAAAGATTTGATTTTAATAAATATAGTTTAAAAAAACTAAAAAACACCTTTTAAACACATCAAACTAAAAAGTAAAAAAATTATTAAAAAATAAAATAATAATAACAAAAAACATTGTTAAAAAAGCGTGGGTGCTTTCAATATTTTAATCCCTTTTTTCACATATTTTTTTCATTATTTTTTAATTAAATTTTCAATTTATTTTAGAGAATAAAATTTATTTGAATAGATTTTAAGTGATTTTCTGGGCTAAACAAAAGAATTTAGGGAGAGTAGAAAAATACTTATCTGAGTTAGTTATTGGGTAAATAAATACGAAAAGGTGTAAAAAGGGATAATACTCAAGATAATCTTCGTCAAAAAAACCCAGGACATGATAGCTCTTTCGACATAGAAAATTCGGTTTTTACATGAAACCACAGGATTGTCCAACTAAACTCACTTCAGATGTCAGATGTCCCTCGAGATCAAATAGTTTTTTCATCAATATATCACATCAATATTCAAGGTCTTTCAAATAAACTAGAGATTTTTCTTCTCAATGAAAAAATTCATATTATCTGCTTAACAGAACATTGGTTTGAAAATTATAATCTTGATTATATAACGATCCCTAATTACAGCCTGTTTCACACTTTTCAAGGAAACATCATACTCATGGTGGGTCAGCCATCTATGTAAAAGATCATTTTATTTGTGAGAATGTACCACTTTCAAATAATTTTTCAGTTGAGTGCCACTTTGATTTATGTAGTGCCAAGTATGTAATTGGTGAGTTGGAAATTTTTGTAGTGCATATATAGACCGGGAGAAGTAGATACTACTATTTTTGAGGAACTCCTTATATCTGTACTAACATATGCTTTTAATAAATTTAATTTTTTCGTTTCATCAGGTGACTTTAATATTCACTATAACAGAGTAGAAGACACAAACACAAAGCTATTTAAATATTAAATTGACTCTTCTGGTTTAAACATAACTTGCAATCAGCCACTCGTATTTGCACTAACAAAAATAGTGTAACATCCATCAGTACGATAGACTACATGATTACTTCTACTATAAAAATGCGTGTTCTAAGTCAGCAAAATTTAAATGCTGTATCTTGGTACTTAAACAAAACAGACTGATCAAACTTTTACGCATCTGTTGATGTAAATAAAACTTGTAATGATATTATTCATTGGTGTCTTGATGTTAGTTGTCCTTTAATGGATATAAAGGTAATTACTGGTAATAAATCAAACACATGGTACACTGCAGAAATTGCTCTACTTCATGGTTACAACTTGCACCACTTTATGCAAACTTCCAACTCCAGAAATTAAAATTCGCTATAATCAACTTAAAAATACTTAAAATCTGAGATAAGAAAAACCTACAAAAAAAAACTATTATAACAGAAGGCTTGAATGGTCCGATAACAAAACTAAGGAATCGTGGAAAATAATTAATGAAAAATTGGTTAGAAACAAAAAGATAAGAACTATATTACTGATAATAAGGTTAGTAATATTTTTGCAAACCATTTTTCATCAATATGTAGCAATGTGGTTACAGGCCATTTCCATATTAATCTATCAGTTTCCTGTACTGTTGCATGTCACATACAAAATTCGATATTTGTTCCTTATATATCATATTCTAATTAATATTAAAAACAAAATGTCATCGGGTTTTGATGAACTTTCTCCCAAACTAATAAAATCGGTGTCAGAATTTATTATACCTCCCTTAACACACTTTATAAACTTATCACTAGAAAAAGGTAAGTTTCTAGATTTAAGTTAGCTACAGTTTTTCCTCTGCATAAAAAGGGTGATGTCTCAAATATTGAAAATTATCGTCAAAGTATCTTTGTTATCTGAAATATCAAAAATTCTTGAAAGGTGTGTGTGCGTATAATACAATAAGTGATTTCAATGAGAAATATAATATCTTGACAACGAGCTAGCATTGGTTTTGTAAAGATAAGTGCACTGAAGCTGCAACAAATCAACTTTGGGAACATGATAGGGACAGCTATGTCGTGACACTCATGTTCGATTTATCTAAGGCTGTTGATAGTATTAATAAACAATTTATTACAAAAAAGTTATATATTTTAGGTATTAGGGGAACTTTATTAAATTGGATTGACTCTTATTTAGAAAACAGTGAATTAATAGTAAAAATAAATAATGTAGTTAGACAGATTTCCTGTTTTACTTGGAGTTCCTCAAGGTTCGGTTCTGGGTCCGCTGATTTTCCTACTTTTTGTTAACGATTTACCACACCTTATTATCAAAGGCACAGTAATTATTTTTGCTGACAACACTACTATAACCGTAGCAGGCAGATCTATGAAGGAAATTCAAATAAAAATTAATGAGACATTTAATGAAATGGAGTAGTGGTGTCAAAAAAATTCCTTATTGCTAAATAAACAAAAAACTGTATGTATAAGCTTTCACATACAGAAAACTATTCCTGACATAGTTATTGTGGAGTTTCTCATGGTCTTTGAAAATCATGTAAATTTATTAGGTACCTGGCTGGATTCAGATATGAGCTTCAATAACCACATCACATGAACTGTAGAGGGTTTAATAAATTTTTATTATGCATTTTTATATTGTCATCTTTCCTATAATATCTTGGGGTGCTGCCACTGACCTTAATAGAGTTTGGTTTAACAAAAAAGAATACTAAAGTTAATGTTTAATTTGGACTATCATGCAAGTTGTCGACAAGTTTTTAAGAGGTATGCAATTTTAACAGTGCCATCTACATACATTTTGAAATGTGTTACCTCTACTAAGAAATATCTAACAGACTTTGTACACCAATCAGATATACATAGATATTTTACAAGAACCACAAATCTCCAACTACCTATGCACCAAACATCAATGTTT
Organism: Rhamnusium bicolor; assembly: GCA_029963845.1. Classification (NCBI taxonomy): domain Eukaryota; kingdom Metazoa; phylum Arthropoda; class Insecta; order Coleoptera; family Cerambycidae; genus Rhamnusium; species Rhamnusium bicolor. The sequence goes on along the minus strand of JANEYF010002377.1, from coordinate 82,601 downwards.
CATAAATCTCCAGGCTACAACTGTACTATCCCCCTATAATGCACTACCTGTTGAAGTTAAATCAATAGAGAATTGCAATGCCTTAAAAAAAAAAAGGGTAAAATTATTCTTACAAACCAACTGTTTTTACATTGTTAAAGAATATTTATTTGTCTCTAGAAGAGAAATAGGCTGTAATTTGGGACCTAAAAATATAAATTTAATTACACTAATAACAATAATAATAATAATATCATTTATTAGACTTAAATACACCGTAGTGTTTAAACACATCCTCAATAGTACACAATATAAAAACAGATTACATAACATTTTTTACTTACATACATATATACATATTTAAAAAAAGAATAATTAGTTTAAAAGTTAACTAAAAAGAAAACTCAATTAATTGTTTTTTTTATAATCGATTTATATTTTATTAATGGTCCTCTCTCACAGTTCTTGGTAATTTATTGAATAATTTTATACCAATATATGTTTTGTTTGTATTAGTTAATCTATGAAGTGGTATGACTAAATTTGATCCCGAACGAGTCGTGATCATGATATTCCATATTTGTGATGAACTTATCAAGATTACCTATAATATTAAGTAAATTGGAATATATAATTATTGATGGAAGGGTTAATATTTTGAAATTTATAAACCACGGTTTATAACTAACATGATGTGCAATACCAGATGTTTTAATATAATAGCTCTTTTTTTGATTTATGAAATTTTTTTGAGAATCACTATAAGTTCCCCAGTTTATTATGCCATAAGTCATGGTGTTGTGGAATAAAGCGTAATAACTAATTAGAGCTGCTTCCATATTGACTTTGTACTTAATACTCTTTATTGCAATAGATGACAATTTTTTAGACAAGGTAATAATATGATTTTGCCAATTTAAATTTGTGTCGATGTTAAGATCTAAAAATTTTACTACTTCAGATGGAATTCTAGTAATTGTGTCTTATCCCTGTTTAGACATAAGTAGTTTGCATTGTACCAGTCTGAAGCAATCTCAATAATTTCCTCACTGTTAGTATCTAGATTTACATTTTTCGTTATATTTAGAGCTAATGTAGTATCAGCACATTAAAGAAACTGTTTGATGTAGAGAAGTTATTTATATAAATTTAAAAAAAGTAATGACCCTTCCCTGTGGAACTCCATGTTTAATTTCTAAGCTTGAAACTCATCATTAAATAAAACGGACCGGTATCTATTTGAAAGATAAGAGCGCATCAAATCTAGTGCAGTTTCTCTAAAACCGTAGTAGGTCAGTTTAGTTAGTAATACTTCATGTGATACACAATCGAATGCCTTATAGTCAATGAATACGGCTAGGGTGTTTGTTTTCTTCAAAACCATCACATATGAAATTTACTAGCTAAAGTGCTTCGATTTTGCCCAAACCTACACTACCTTGGGGAAAATAATCATTTGACACAAGGTAATTTGTCATTCTAATTACAATAATTTTCTCCACAAACTTTGCTAAAATGAGAAGTAACGCAATTGGTCTGTAATTTGAGGCATCATTTTCATTCCCAGATTTTGGCAATGGAATAATCTTTGCTATTTTTAATTTGTCAGGAATTGTACACATTTCCTTATTAAATTAACCATATATGTAATTGGAGCAATAAGTGAGGCTATATTGTCTTTAAACATACTAACTGAATTGTTATATATATCAGCGGATTCTAAATTTTTTAAATTTCTGATTATATGTTAGCAGGATAGAAAAAGAATGAATTACTGTTATTAATTTTAAAATTATGTAAGTATTGTTGGTAATTATTTTTTGAGGGTGGTGATATCTTTAATATATTTTCAGCTACTTCAGTAAAAAAAGTGATTAAAATTATCTGGTGATATTAAACACTGATTTATATTTGATTTATTTTTCCCCTACTTTCATTTACAAATTTCCATATAGTTTTGTGTTTATTATCTGAATTAGATATTTCATTACAAAATTTTTCTTTCTTTATATTTAAGAGTAGTTGTTCATGTTCATACTATATTTTTATTTTTAAAATGTTCTTTGTGTCATTACTGTTTGGCAGATATTGGTCATGAATAATATGTAAACCATCTATTTCTTTTTTTGCTTGTACGGCTTCATTATTATAAACATATTTTCTTTTATATTGTTCTTTACTAATTGTAAGATTTAAGGAACTTAATCATGGTATGGGTTTATGTCATAAAAAGTGTCCAATACTATAATTGGGTTTTTTCCTCTAACAAGTCTGACGACTTCTCATCTCTAAGGAAATTACTAAATTTTAACATATTTGCTGTATTTTTGTTATGTATTGATTTAGACTTCTTTACAACAGTATTGTTACTCAGTCTGAATTTTAAAAATTGTGCTTTGTGATCAGACAAATTAAAATCATGAATACTTGAACCTTCAATCTCAAAGTTTGTAAATATATTATCGATACAACTTTTTGATAAGTGTATTTGTGACGTATCCGTCAAGACGATACTTTAGGCGCAAGCGATGTCGAGAGCCACCACCGGATGGAACGTGGAAAGGTAGTCTACATCTGGCCGTGAATGGGGATAGTTCGACATAGTACCTACCTCATTAGCGTGCACTTAATCCGTACTGTCTATAAAGTAAAACCATTGTTGCTTGTGATAAATAAAGGTTCTGAATTGAAAGTGTGTTTGAATCTAATCCTGCATACACCACAATATTGGCGACGAGGATAACGGCAAAAATAAAGAGTAGTGTCAAAAGAAGCGAGCACGTGGCACCGATCTGTGGTAGTAGAAAAAATGGCAACCTCCGGCATACAGTTCCGTGAATTCCAGTGTGAGAAGGATGATTGGATTATTTATAGCGAACGTTTAGTGGAGTTTTTCAAAGCAAATGAAACGAAGAGCGAAAATCAAGTCTCCACATTATTAAGTTTAATTTCAACGGACACATTTAAATTACTTAGAGATCTATGCTTTCCGGAGCACCCGAGCAAGAAAACGTTCGAAGAATTAAGTGACTTATTAAAACAGCAATACTGCCCTAAAGTAGTAGTGTGGAGGGAACGGCGAAAATTCCATGAAGCAACACAGGAACAAGAGGAGTCAGTAATTGAATGGTATGCAAGAGTTAAAAGCTTAGCAGTGAATTGCAATTTTGGTTCAAACCTATCATTATTTTTGAAAGATAAATTTATTACGGGCATAAAAAGAGGACAAGTGTTTGACCGAATTTGCGAAGAGGAGGAAAAGTGAAAAAAAAAGGTCGATATTGCAAGAAAAAAAGAAAGTGATAATGGAAGCAGAGAAAAAAACTGTACTTATATTGGATCGAAGCGCCCAGCTACGAGGATAGCGAGAACTTTTCGTCAAGGACAGCGAGACAGTGGTAAGCAGATTCAAAATGCGCGCCAGGGAAACCGTTCAACCAATGGGAATGGAAGACCAATAAGCAGGGGCCAACGTCCAGAACGACAGCGACACCACGATGACAGAAACACAATCAGCGACAGAAATGTCAAAAACCGTAACATGGCTGCGGAGAATGGTATTCAAAGCACCAAGTGTCAAGTTTGTGGTAAAAACCATGGTGGTGAGTGCCGTTTCAATAAATATTCATGTAGAATTTGTAAACAAATAGGACACTTAGCAAAGGTATGTAAAAGAAATAGACAATTTCATTATATAGAAGAGACAGACGAGGTAAACAATAGTGTTTCTCAGGACTTTGAAAATTTTAATAATTGTTGGTATTTAACAAAAAAACACGGCGAGAAATAGAGATGTAGATAAGGATTTTAACAAATTTTGTGATCAGTGTAAAGATTTTAATTGTATGTTTTAGAGATAAGGAAAAATGTTAGCTTTATAAATAATATACATAGTAGTGACAAAAAAAGTTACAACCGATTCAAAGTCCAGGTTTTTATCGAAAGGAAAGAATATCTATTCTATATAGATAGTGGTAGTGCCATATCAGCTATTAATTATCAAGAATATTTAGAGAATTTTCAAAAGCTAGAATTAAAGAAAGATGAAATTATTTTAAAAACTTATAACAATGTTACTTTTAAACCGGAAGGTTATTTTATGACAGAGGTAAATTACAACAATAAATGTAAAGAGATAAAAATTTATGTTATAGATAACGGAGGACCAAACATCTTAGGGATTGACTGGCTAGACACGTTTGGAATTCGGTTTGAGATGGTGAACCAGATAGCAAAGAATGGAAGGGTAAATGAAATTATAGGAAAGTTTCCTGAAATATTCAGTGAAAAAATTGGTAAGTTTGCCCATGCTAAAATCGAAATTCATTTAAAAGAAAATGCGACACCTGTTTTTTGTAAGGCCAGACCCGTACCGTTAGCATTTCGTCAAAAAGTTACAACAGACGAATTAAATCGTTTGGAAGCGTTAGGTGTAATAACACCGATAGAAACTTCAGATTGGGCGACACCATTAGTACCAATTCTGAAAGAGAATGGAGATATAAGGCTATGCGGTGACTATCGCAAAACGGTAAACAAGGTTCTTAAAGATATGCTGTACCCATTACCAAGAGCAGAGGAAATTTTTTCTAAATTGCACACGGGTACGCAGTATTTAAAATTAGATTTGTCAATGGCTTATAATCAATTCGAAATGGTAGATGACGCGAAAAAATCTTTAACGTGGAGTACGCATCAAGGATTATATGCAGTAAATAGATTGCCGTTTGGAATAACAGTAGCAAGTTTTATCTTCCAAAAATATGTAGAACAATTATTTATAAACACTCCTAATGTTATTAACTTTTTAGATGACATTTTGCTGACCGACTCAAACGAAGAAGAACACCTAGAAACACTGATAGAGGTCCTAAACATCTTGAAGAAGGCAGGACTGACAGTAAATTTGAAGAAGTGTGAGTTTTTCAAAACAGAAATCGAGTATGTGGGACATGTTATCACAAAGGAGGGACTGAAGACCAGCAAAAAGAAAGTAGAAGCAATTATAGCAGCACCAAGACCTACCAGCGTGACGGAAGTACGATCATTTCTGGGTATGGTAAACTATTATGGAAAATTCATTCCGAATACGGCGAGTATGTTGAAACCAATTTACAACTTACTTAAGGATAACGTTAACTTTCAATGGACAGCCGAATGTGAAAGAGCATTCGAAGAGGTAAAGAAAATATTGGCAACAGACCCAGTGCTGACACATTTTAACCCAAATTTACCCATGGTGGTGACATGCGATGCAAGTACGGTAGGAATATCAGCAGTATTATCATCACACATAATGCCTCGAGGTGAAGAACGAATAGTAGCATGTGTATCAAGGACACTTCAGGCTAGTGAGAAAAATTATCCAGTGATACATCTGGAAGCCCTCAGTATCTATTATGGATTGTCGAAGATGTACCAGTTCGAAGATGTACCAGTTTTTAGACGGTAAGAAATTTTTATTAAGAACAGACCATAAAGCGTTAGTGTCATTGTTTAGTCCAGAAAAAGGTATTCCACAGATGCACGCAAATAGAATGCAACGATGGGCTGCATTTTTAAGTAGTTTCAATTATGAAATAGAGCATATAAAAGGGAAAAAACAATGTTATTGCAGATATCTAAGTAGATCACCAATTAAAACAACCGTTATATCATTAGAGTATACGGGAAAAGGAAATTACCTGTATTTTACATCAACAGTGGAGGATTGGCCGATAGATAACAAACAAATTCAGAAAAACAGCGAAAAAGATGAAGAATTGCAAGAAGTAATCAGTTACATGCAAAGAAAAGAGTGGCCTAACCAGGTAAGAACAGAGATACAACCATATTATAATCGGAAGGAAGAGTTAGTATATGAAAATGGAATTTTGACATGGGGACATAGGATAATTATACCAAAAAGTTTAAGGAAAAGAATATTAGAAGAACTTCACCAACATCACTTTGGAATAGTCAAAACAAAAAGCATTGCGAGATCATACGTCTATTGGCCAAAAGTGGACAGGGACATAGAGGAAAAATGTAAGAGCTGTATTCATTATCTAGAACAGAGACCAGCACCACAAAAAGCAAGTTTAACACCATGGCAAATTGAAACGGGACCATGGAAAAGGGTGCATATGGACTTTCTTGGTCCAATACAAGGTAAAATGATACTTATTATAGTAGATTCGTATAGTAAATGGCCCGAAGCATGTATAATGAGGACAATGACATCGGAAGAAACAGAAGAGAAGGTAAAAGAAGTAATTGCACGATGGGGTCTACCGAATACGATAGTAACAGACAATGGCAGACAGTTTACAGCATCAAATATGCAGACATTTTTTAGGAGAAATGCAATAAGACATATAACATCACCTCCAGGTCATGCACAGTCTAACGGAGCAGCAGAAAACTTGGTAAAAACGTTTAAATCAAATGTCCAGACAAGATTGACAGATCCTAAAAACAAGGGTAAAAGCTTAAATATCATAGTATCGGAATTTTTATTTTCATATAGGACAACTAAACATATTTCGATGCAAGAAACACCAGCAAATTTAATGCTAAAGCGAGAAATAAAAACCAGAATGGATATACTAAAACAGAACACAGGACGAATGGAACAAGTTAAACTGGTAAACCAGACACAGGAAAATCTTTCTCAGAACAACCAGCAAAGAGCTCAAGAGAAACAAAAGAGGATTTTGGGGGAAAGGAAAGAACGTTTGAGCAAGGTGAGGCAATACTAGTAGCAGATTACAGAGAAGTAAACAAGAAAAAGTGGACGAAGGCAAGTATTGAAAAGAAAATGGGGAAAAAATGTATATTTGTGTAGGCTAGAGGAAGGTAAACTATGGAAAAGACATACGAATCAAATATTACGGAGAAGGATAGAGAAAAGAAATCAAAAGGAGGAAGAGGCAGAGGACCTGACCGTGCAAAACACAGGTGGTAGCAAAAATTGTATACAATATAGCAAACAACGGTGTGGATGGCACGACAACAACGGAGATCGGCTGCAGAATAACGCGTCACCAACACAAACGGACTCATTTATATTTCCAGGACAGTTATCAGGTGAAAATAATTTAATAAATGACAATTTTTCAGTTTCAGAACAAATAGGTCCTCAAACCGATTCAGAAGTAGCTAGCCAGAACCCTAAGCAGTCGAAAAAAACCAAACAACCCAATGAAAACCTTAACGCTAAGGACAATACAGGGAGAACATCCTGTAGCAAAGAACCAGATGGAGAAAAGGTTGTAATTTTAAAGGTTGACACACCTATTAAAGGTATAAAACAGTCCGGGGAGTTAAAGGGGACAGTAGATAGATAGTAGGATTAGGAAACGTACGGTAAAACCACCCATACAGTTTAAAGACTACGTTGTTAAAGATTTTTAGGCAAATTGTATAAAAAAAAAATAGCATGTTATAGGAAACATTAATTTAACAAAGGTTACAAACTCATTTAGGTTAAAAATAGAGATATGTATATATATGGAAACCAATCTGTCAAAATAGTAAGTAGCACAAGTAAAGTACTTTATAAAGTGAGAAAAATAACAAGATAGGCTTTTCAATTTTGACAGGAAGGTAATTTAAGACATCACAAGAAGTAAAGTGTATATGTTACTAGAATTTAAGGAAATGATGTAAATTTGATAGGAAAGAATGCCGAAAATGTTTTTGTTCACAGGAACCCGAAAAATAGAATTAACAAAAGGGGGTGTGACGTATCGTCACCGTCAAGACGGTACTTTAGGCGCAAGCGATGTCGAGAGCCACCACCGGATGGAACGTGGAAAGGTAGTCTAAATCTGGCCGTGAATGGGGATACTTTGACATAGTACCTACCTCATTAGCGTGCACTTAATCCGTACTGTCTATAAAGTAAAACCATTGTTGCTTGTGATAAATAAAGGTTGTGAATTGAAAGTGTGTTTGAATCTAATCCTGCATACACCACAGTATTCTAGTATATTCTAAAATCCATTATTCAAAGCCATAAGATAAAAATATGTTTGATATATCTTGACACTGATATGAATGTTCAAGAAAATTTATATTGAACCTATAATGATTTTATTAGTTTGAATGTTTAAGATTGCAAGTACTTGATTCAGTTTGTTTTTAAATAGATTTTAAGTCTTCACAGGGAGACGCGTGTATGGTAACAATATTAATATTATAACTAGAAATATAAACACAACACACTTCAAAATGTTTCTCAACACTAATGGAGTTTATGGCAACAACGGAAATGGAAGATACATCATTCCTAATAAAGGTACCCCCATGAATATTTTCATTTCTGCAGTAAGATGCTGCCATGTAATAATTTTGTAATTGATATAAATTACTCTTTCTTCCTTTCACTAATGTTCACTAATTAATATACCAATAAAATTGTATTCCACTGTTTAATTACATTGCACTGCAATTCGTATATTACTTTATTAATGTTATTGTATTTCATTATTTTTACTATACCTTTAATGTAATTATAAAATAGTACTATGACTTGCCTTTTGTATCGTGTATATGTTGATTGGAATTAATAAAGTATTGTATTGTACTGAAGAGCAGTTAAACGATTAGGAAACTGGTCCTATTCTGGAATGGAAAAAAGATAAACCCAACCTTACTGGAAGACATTTCAGACAAGGCAGTAGGACGGCAGGCTTTGTGGGTACAATGAGACTCCTTCAGAGAAGAGGATTGATTGTTGAAGAGAGTTTGAGAAAGCCCAGATGGGAAAGAAATTACTTTGAGATTGGTGATTCCCAGGTATCGCATACCAAAAGTAAACTACGGACAAGAAGTAAGGGCCCAATGAAGCAATATAACGTCGGAGCACCTTTTTACAATACAATACAAATATTCTTTATTTCAAAGTAAAGTTGTATAAAACAACAATGTAGGAAATAGCAGGCAAAACTGTTTATATGCATACTATACAATATACACACCCTTATTATGAAAATTCACTGGGTACTGTTCATGGCAGCTAACTTAGATTATCCACAGTATAATACCAGGCCTGTTCCCAACAGTACGCAACGGTCTCCAACCATCAGGGGCCCACTTACAATGATTTTGATCACCGCCAAAAACACTGTGTACACACCCCCGACGGCCGAAAACCGCCAACTACTGCTGCTGAAACAAACCCACTATTACATGTACACTCACATTGAATCATTCTCTGTAATTCAAGTAATCATTCATATTGTATGGTTCAATTTCAACTAAAAGCTTATGAATTTTTCTCTTATATACTTGTAGTGTTTCTGTTTGTTTAATGTGTTGTGGTAGACTGTTGTATAATCTAATGTAGTTGTAATGTGCATCTTTTTCTGTGATAATCTATAGTTTTGGTGTTGTGTTGATGATTGGTTTCCTGGCATTTGAATGTAGTATTTTTATTTTTAAAGAAATATATTAGATATTCCTGAATGCAAATGCCATAAAATGTTAAGATATTATTTGCTCTAAATTGACCTCTGTAAGTTTCTATGTCGTTTGAAAATAATCCTTATCACTCTTTTTGTATGATAAAAATTCTGTTTACATTGCTTGCATTTCCATAAAAAATAACTCCATAATGAATACGAGATTTCAAATTTGCACAGTAAACTATTCTCAATGTTTTGCAGGTTTACATATCTTGACAGAACTCTTATACAGAGAAGCTGTAGCTAACTTTTTACATACATTATTGAAATGGTTTTGCCATGAAAGAATGTCATATATATAGATACCTAGAAACTTAGTAGTGTTATTTAGTATTAATTTAGATGATTAATTGTTATTTTATGATGTATCGTAACCTGTGTGACATGGTTTGAATAAAATTGCATTTCTTTTTTTATGATTTAAAATTAACTTATTTGTGTGAAAATACTTTACTGCTTCTAGCATTAATTTATTGGAATGGATTATTACAGATGGTAACGTTTGAGCACATATTAGAAAATTTGTGTCAACTGCATAGTTCGTCATGGACCACTTATCAGAATTTATGATCGTCGCTAAAGAGTTTATGAAAATAATAAATAGAATGGGTTCCGTTATACTCCCTTGCGGTATGCCTAGCTTAATAGACGTATCAGATTTTATTTCAGCCCCATGCACATTTCTAGCAACTCTTTGTTTACGGCCTGCGAGATACGAACTGAATCATATTTTTTAATCTTTTGTAATATTATATCATGATAAGGACAGTCGTATGCTTTTGAGAGGTCTAAGAATAGACCTAATGCTATATTCTTCTCCTCTAGTACCTCAAGTATTTTTTGGGTAAACTGAAATATAGCAGTTTGTGTTGATCGTCATTTAAGATACGCATGTTGCATGTCATTTAATATGTTACTTGCAAAATTCCACAGGTCGGTAACATTTACTGTTTTGAATATTTTTGAAAATGAAGGTAGAAGGCTGATAGTCGTAAGTTTTCAAATAATAGTGTTTACTTTTTTTATGTAATGGCTTAATTACTGTCACTTTTAATCCATCTGGAAATATTCCAAATATTAAAGAATTATTTATTATATGAGATAGAGGGTCAATAATTAAACATATGCAAAATTTTATCATAGCAGTAGAAACCCCATCATCACCATTACTCATTTAATTTTGCAGTTTTGAAACAATATCAATTATTTCTTCTTTGCTTACTGGTTTGACAAACATCGATTTGTCATTTTCCCTTATGTCGTCAATATATGGGAAATAATCAGCTGTGCAGTCAATTGTGGTGCAATATTTATTAAATAGCCATTAAAATCATTAGAAATAGTTTCAGGATTTCCTTCTAATTTTTGTCTCTGTTTAACTTACTTTGTCCTTTTATTTCAATAACAATATTACACACACATTTCGATTTGTTATCAGAATTTTCTTGCCTTAATTGAAACTGATTTGCCATAAAATCACCTTAACAGCTTATTGTATTTCCTTTTGGTAAGTATATTGCTCTTTGTACCTGGCATCTACACTACTTGCCACATATATGTGCAGTTGGTTCTTGCATTGATTCATCTCTGGATCATGTAATGCTGAGGGCATTCTTGTTTTGATTATTTGTAGACTCTTTTAATTGGAAAACAAGCGTTAAAATGTTTTGTAAAAATTTCCATAAATTTATTCGATGCCTCATTTACATTTGATTGATCGATATCATAAACATCATCCCAGCTTTCACTTGCTAATCTCTCCAAAAAGACATTTTTTTGGTCAGTTCAGAATTTTTTGTATACGAAATTTTTATTTTTACATCATTAATTTGAATTGTCAATTTGTGCATTACTTATGTTGTTATAATTTGTGTAAATGTTATCAATGCATGATTTTGTTTTGTTACTAATACGTGTAGATTGGTCTATAGTGGGAAATAATTAAATGAGTCAAGTAGCGAGATTAAATTATGCTTTTTTTATAATCGTTAAGTATATTAATGTTGAAGTCACCTGCCATAATCAGTATTGATTTTTCATTTACACACATTTACAATTTGTAAGAAATATTTTTGCATTTGCAGTTGGTGGTCTATATATTTACACAATTAGAAATTTCGTATTATTTATTTCAAACTCACATACACTACATTCATTTTGTCTTATCATCAACTTATTTGTTGCTTCTTGCCTTTCCCTAAACTTTATTCCATGTTTTGCATATATTGCACTACCCCCATGTTGATTTTCTTCTCTACAAACACTTGCTGCTAAATAAAAATCTTGAATTCCATAATTACACAATCTTTCTTTTGTCTTCCAATGTTCTATTAAGCACAGAAACATACATTCTGGGTACTCTTTGAGAAGTACTTCTAATTCAGCTACACAATTCATTATCAATTGAACATTTTCGTGAATAAATTTAATTCGAGTACGGTTTCTTTAACATACTGGCTAGGCTATTTCCATTTTAATTCTTCTTGTTACGAATTTTTTTGTCATGCTTACTATTACTGTTATTTACACTAAAAAATTTCCGGATTAATCCATGTGATATTTTCTAAAATTAAATCTTCTTATTGCAACTCCATCTGGCTAGAATTCTGGATTATACATTTCATCCTTTCTCTTGAGTGATACATTACACTACAAAATATTTGAGCCTATTAGGGTCACTCAGTAACTCCTTGGCCGAGACAGTATATGCTTTGAAATTAGGTTTTTCCTTTATAAATTTTTTGATATCATTTGCTTCCACATCTTTTCACCTTGTATGTACAGCCACTTTTCTATAAGAATCCACAATCAGATGGAATGATGTAGAGATTTAATAAAACCATAGAAGAACACCTGTCCAAAATGGTTGATATATTTGAGAGATTGAGACCGACATTTCTAATGGCATACAGGGCTTCCATTCACGAAACAACAAAACAGACGCTGGCTCGCATGATGTGTGATCATGAGATTAGACTGTCATGTGACATGTAAGTAAGTAAGTTTTATTCTGTTTCAATTCATATATACAATGTATAAAACAGGTCACAGGAAATAGCACACATTAAAAAGTACATTAAAAAAATACATATACAATACATGATGAGCTTAACATAATAAATCATGTTAATATGCAAAGTATTCTTGAAGAGAATATGGCTCCATATTGCATATATATTGGAAGGTTTGCTGAGTGAAATATTTGAGGTTAACGTTCTCATTCAATTCCCTGGGAAGAGCATTAAAAAATTTCAGTGCTGCATAAAATGGGCCTTTTTCGGTAAGAGTTAACCGATAAATTGGATAAGCATAATTGTTTTTGTTCCTGGTATCGTATATGTGATTTATGTTTGCCTTAATAAATTCTAAATTGTTTTTCTTTAAAAATACTAAACAGGAATAAATATATAAACCTGGAATTGTGAGTAGTTTATTTTCTTTAAAGCAACCTCTACAAGACTCATCATATTTCATTTTAAGAATTATTCTGATTGCTCTCTTTTGTATTTTAAAAATTTGAGGGAGGTCTGAGGAGCCCCCCCAAATTTCAATGCCGTATTTGGCTATGGAGTAGAAGTTTGCATAGTATACATTTAAAAGAGCAGACACGTGAAAAGAGTTTGATAAAAGTCTGAGAGCAAAGCAAGACTTATTTAGTTTTTTAACTGTAGCTTCAATGTGCAAGAACCATTTGATGTTACTGTCTAGTGTTACACCTAATAGTTTTGTTGATACCGGCACTAAATCAGTTAGATACTCAGGTACTTGGATATTTGATCTATCAGTTTTAAAAATTACACAATTGGATTTTGATTCATTTAAAACGAGGTTATTGTTGTTAAACCAGTTCTTTATACTAAACCAACTCTGTACTAATGTGGTTGTAATCTCGTTTAGGGTTTTACCCATGATCAATAAGTTGGTGTCATCAGCATAACTAACAATTTTTAATTTAACATTATCATCTATTACATTGACTAAGTCATTAATAAAGATTACAATAAGAAGTGGCCCAAGAACACTTCCTTGAGGCACTCCATAGTTGTAACTTTGAATATTGGATTCATATTTTTTCCCATTATCTGTAATACGGATCTTTTGCTTTCTGTTTTGCAAGTATGATGCAAACCACTGTAAACTAACTCCTCTTATCCCAATTTTTTCTAGTTTGTTTAAAAGTTTCATATGATTTAGTGTCAAATGCCTTGGAGAGATCAAGGAAAAGTCTACAGACGATATCCTGACCCTCCAGTGCATTTAACACTGTCTCGACAAAATTGAATAGAGCTGTTGTTGTTGATCTGTTTTTTCTAAATCCATGTTGAAAGTCATTAAAGAAACTACATTTATTAAGAAATTGGATTAACCTGTTGTACATGAGAGTTTCAAGGAATTTTGAGAAAACAGACAACAAGCTCACAGGGCGGTAATTACCTAATTCGTTCTTATCTTCTTTTTTGTACAATGGTATCACAATTGCCAGTTTTAATAAATTAGGAAAAGTCCCCTGTGACAAAGATGTATTAAAAATGTTCTCCAGCTGTGCAGCTAGAGCTTGTATACATTTTTTTAATAAATTGGTTGACACACCATCAAAGCCACTTGAATTTTTAGATTTGAAATTTTTTTACAATACTGCAAATTTCTGCTGATGTGGTAGGGTATACAAACATGGATACTGTATTGTTTTTTATCAAGTTGTCATAGTTTATTGTGGTATCAGCTTCCTCTAATTTTTTTAGAAGGTTAGGGATAGCTTCAATAAAAAATGAATTAAACTTGTCTACCAAGGAATGTGGGTCATCCCTTGGTAACTTGCTAGAGTTATGCTTACCAATAGTTGAATTGACTAGGTTCCATATACACTTGGATTTATTACTGGAGCTATTAATAACCTTTTCATGATATTCGCTTTTAGCTTTTTTTTAACCTATCATAATAAATTTTTTTTCATGTGAGTGTATGCGGGTCTATACTCAGCTTTTTTATTACTTATAGTTTAAGTTGATTTTTTAACTGAAGCAATTCAGGTGTAAACCAGTCTGATTTTCTTGACTTTCGAATCTTTCTTTTGATTAATGGGAAATTACTGTTAAAGTTATTTGTTATTATTTCCAAAAAAATTTTTGTTTTATCATCAACAGAATCAACGTTATATATTCTAGACCAGTCTATTGCGTTTAATTCAGAAATAAATCTATTTACATTTTCGTCATTATATGACCTTGTGTAAATGTATTGTTGCTTTTTAGCTTTTATTAAAAAAGAAAATAATTGCGCTCTGTGATCTGATATTAGGGATTGTAAAACCTGTGTTTTATGGTTGTCAGAAATATTTGTTATAACATAGTCAATGATTTTCTGACTCGTTGGCGTTATTCTGGTGTAGTCTTTGACTATGACATTCATACCATAAGATTCCATTATGAATGATAGTTGAAATTTTTCCATACTTTCCCCAGCAAAATCTATGTTCAAATCACCTGTTAAAATGACTGCCTTGGTTTCACTAAACAAAACCTCCAATATAGCATAGTTTATAAAAAAATGTGTTTATACAACCACTTGGAGGACGATATATACATAATATTACATAGTCAGTGTTAATAAAATTGCATTCAATAGCACAACATTCAATGTGATTTTTTCTGACATTAATGATAAGTCTTTACGAGGCTTCCAGGGAATACCATCTGCCACATAAATTGCTGAACCTGTTCTCCATGTAATCGGCAAAAACTGGAGGCGAGATTTAAATTTTTTATTTTGTAAGTCTCTAACTCTTCTTCGGATTGCCAGTGTTCCGTGGGACATGCTATTTGACAGTAATCTATGCTTTAAAAAAATTCTTCCAATTGATTAATACTAGTACTTATACTCTGAAAATTTTGATGTATAATTTTGGTTGCTAATCCCATATTATTTTCATTAAACGTATGTGTTATTTGACTGGGCCCTTCTCTCAAATGATACTTTGTTTCGTGCTGCAAGAAAGAAATCAAATTTAGAAACTGCTAATCCTGAATTCCAGGAATTGGGATTAAGCAGTGTTCCTTCAAGAGATATCTCAGCTCCTACTTTAAACGAACTAAATTTGGGTCGGTTGTGCTTTGGTTTGATTTTAAAGCATAAGAAGTCATCCCTATTGAACTTTTCATTTAAGTGTACAGTTAATTCCTCAGCAGTTAACTCCCTATGAAAGTTCGCCACATGTTCTCTTAATCACTTTAACTGTTGAAAATTTGTTATCTTCTGATTTTGCATTACCCTGTACAACTAATTTATTCTGAGCTTTTTTACCATTGGATCCACGTTTATTCCTATATTCAACTTGAGTGAAACCATCTCATTTTTCCCCGCTACTATTATTATTATTATTGGGGTGCGTTTGGAAGTCACTGGTTTATTATTGATTGCATTGGTTTTTATTTGAATAGGTGTTGTGACTTTTTTTGTTGTTTCTTGTTTTTGTAAAGTATTACTTTTTTTATCTTCTTGTGTTTTGGTTATTTTTAGATTGTCCAACTTGCTGTTTAGTTTATAATTTTTAAATAATTTAATTCTTCCTGTAATATGCAACATTTCTTGTCTATTTCTGAATGAATATAAGTTTTAATTGTTGAATAATTTATATTATCCTTTGGAGATGTTGAGTTAATGTTGTACTGATCTTTATTTTGGTAATGTGAAATGTCCTTTTGTAAATTGGAATTTTTTTCTTTTAATTGTTTTATCGTGTCTGCCAATTCAGCATTCAAATTTTTAAGTTGCTTGTTCTCATTTAGCACCTCTTGATATTTTGATGATAAATCATCTTCCTCACTATCACTGTTTATTATGTCACTTTCTCTAATTATAATTTTGCTATCTGATAATTTTGCACCACAAGTAATTCTTGTAGCACAACTGTTATGATATACTTTATTGCACTTTGTACATTTAATTTGTTTTTTAGTTGCATTTTTTCCACAATAACTACACTGATCTTTAGACAACACCTTGTCCTTGTCAGCCATCTTGACAAATTTAGTATTTTATTAGTTTTGAAATAGTAAATACATTATTATGGTATTATTTGTATACACGTAATATTTCAAATTTAACAATATCTTACAAGTGTTCCTTGTATTTATATAAAAATTTAAGTAATTGGCTATGTAATACTGTATGTTTAATTTATGTTGTGATAACATATGGTAGCTTAACTTGAAAGCTCTCGACATGGTGTGTGGTACACTATGATAAAGAAAGATTTTCCATAAATGACTACACCCATAAAGTTGATGAATGGCCGAAGAACATCCATAAGCTTGTACGAGACTGAATTGCCATAGCAAGTTTTTGTTAATTATTATTTGGTTAATATAATAAGTAAGTGTTACCAGAACTATCAATCAACGAATCCACTGATTGAGGTGTTTGTGTGGTAGCAAATATGTAGCAATATAATAGCAGATTAGTTTCAAATTTGATCATCATTCTAAAAGTTTTATTAGGATGATTTATTCTTCAATATGCCAGAGGTGTTACCGGTGTGAACTTGGCAGCCAAAACTTAGCAGCTAAAATGCCAAAAAAAGCCGAGGGTTCAGAGGCTTGCGTCCGGAATAAAATAGGTGCTAAAAATTTTAGAAAATGTAACTGTTCATTTTACTTATCTAAATAATTAACCCGCAACTCATTTTTGAAAATTTATTTATTTATTTCTTCAAAAACATCTTCAAGGCAATAAAATGCTTAAAATAAATGAAGAAAGTGTGTTAAATCTTCATAAATCATAATCTCAACAAAACTTAATTATTGTTCTTAACGCTTCATTCGGTAATCATTCAAGGGGTTGAAATGCACCCCTAATAAACAGAAAAAAAGGTATGCGGCAAACGACTTGGCATTCAACACTTATTGTAAGTAGAAGGTAGCATATGAGATAACTAAAAAAGGTTTAATTGACAGGTTCATGGATGCGAAATACACCCCAGACTAAAACAAACATTTTAAAAGTAGCTGAACAAAACGAGTTATCTTGAAATTAATTGAGAATATATAAATTAATATAAGAAACGACACATTAAAATATCATTTACTTGCAATCCGACCAAGGCAAGGGGTGCTAAATTCACCCTCGAATGAAGTCTATGAACAAAACGAGTTATCAATTTGAAACTCGTATGGAATGTATAAATTATTAAAACAAACGATGCAATGCCATTTACTTACAAGCCGTCCAAGGGTGCGAAATGCACCCTTGATTAAAATCAATATTTTCAAAGTACATTAATACGACGAGTTATCATCTTGATATTAATATCATATGTATAAATTAATATAAGAAACGACACATTAAAAATATTATTTACTTGCAAACCGTCCAAGTGTGTGAAATCCACCCTCGAATGAAATCAGTAATTAGAAAGTACATGAAAGAAACGAATTATCATCTTGAAATCAATTGGTAATGTATAAATTAATATAAGAAAACGACACATTAAAATATCATTTACTTGCAAAGCCGTCCAAGGGTGCGAAATGCACCCTCGATTGAAGTCAATATTTACAAAGTACATGATCAAAACGAGTTATCACTTTGAGATTCATATGAAATGTACAAATTATTATAACAAACGAAGCATTATAATGCTATTCACTTGCAAGCAGTCCAAGAGTGCGAAATCCAACCCTCGAATGAAATCAATAGTTTTAAAGTACATTAACTAGGCGAGTAATCATCTTGAAATTAATAGGAAATGTATAAATTATTGCAAGAAATGACAAAATTAATTACTTGCAAGCTGTCCAAGGGTGCGAAATCCACCTTCGAATGAAATCAGTATTTACAAAGTACATAAATAAAACGAATTATCACTTTGAAACTCATGCGGAATGTACGAATTATTACAAACGACGCATTACAATGCCATTCACTTGCAAGCCGTCCAAGGGTGCCTAATCCACCCTCGAATGAAATCAATATTTACAAAGTATATGAATAAAATGAGTTATCACTTTGAAATTTATATGGAATGTACAAATTATTATAACAAACGACGCATTATAATGCCATTCACTTGCAAGCCGTCCAAGGGTTCGAAATTCACCCTCGATTGAAATCAATAGTTACAAAGTATATGAAAAGAAACGAGTTGTCATCTTGAAATCAATACGTAATGTATAAATTAATATAAGAAATGACACATTAAAATATCATTTACTGGCAAGCCGTCCAAGGGTGCGAAATCCACCCTCGAATAAAATCAATTTTACAAAATACATGAACAAAACGAGTTATCACTTAGAAATTCATACGGAATGTATAAATTATTAAAACAAACGACCCATTATAATGCCAATCACTTGCAAGCCGTCCAAGGGTGCGAAATCCACCCTCGAATGAAATCAATATTTACAAAGTACATGAACAAAACGAGTTATCACTTTGAAATCCATATGAAATGTACAAATTATTATAACAAACGACGCATTATAATGCCATTCATTTGTAAGCCGTCCAAGAGTGTGAAATCCACTCTCGAATGAAATCAATATTTTCAAAGTACATTAACTAGACGAATTATCATCTTGAAATTAATAGAAAAATGTATTAATTATTGTAAGAAATGACATACGAGTTATCACATTGAAATCCATATGAATTGTACAAATTATTATAACAAACGATGTATTATAATGCCATTCACTTGCAAGCCGTCCAAGTGTGCGAAATCCACCCTCGACTGAAATCAATATTTAGAAAGTACATGAAAGAAACGAGTTATCATCTTGAAATTAATAGGTAATGTATAAATTAATATAAGAAACGATACATTGAAATATCATTTACTTGCAAGCCGTCCAAGATTGCGAAATGCACCCTCGATTGAAATCAATATTTACAAAGTACATTAACTAGACGAGTTATCATCTTGAAATTAATAGGAAATGTATAAATTATTGTAAGAAATGACATATTAAAAAATTAATTACTTGCAAGCCGTCCAAGGGTGCGGAATCCACCTTCGAATGAAATCAGTATTTACAAAGAACATGAACAAAACGAATTATCAGTTTGAAACTCATACAGAATGTACAAATTATTATAAAAAACGACGCATTATAATGCCATTCACTTGCAAGCCTTCCAAGTGTGCAAAATCCACCCTCGAAAAGAATCAATATTTAGAAAGTACAAGAAAGAAACGAGTTATCATCTTGAAATCAATAGGTAATGTATAAATTAATATAAGAAACGACACATTAAAATATCATTTACTTGCAAGCCGTCCAAGGGTGCGAAATGCACCCTCGAATGAAATCAATATTTACAAAGTACATGAACAAAACGAGTTATCACTTTGAAATCCATACTTGAAATGTACAAATTATTGTAACAAACTAAGCATTATAATGCCATTCACTTGCAAGCCGTCCAAGGGTTCAAAATCCACCCTCGATTGAAATGAATATTTAGAAAGTACATGAAAGAAACGAGTTATCATCTTGAAATCAATACGTCCATTCTCTCTTGTACATTCCCTATTAATTTCAAGATGATAACTTGTTTTGTTCATGTAATTTGAAAATACTGATTTTATCCAAGGGTCCATTTCGCACCCTCGGACGGCTTGCAAGTAAATAGTATTATAATGCGTCATTTGTCACAATAACTTATACATTCAGTGCGAGTTTCAAAATGATAATTCATTTTGTTCATGGACTTTGAAAACATTGATTTTATTCAAGGTGAATTTCGCACCCTTGGACGGATTGCAAGTAATTAATATTTTAATCTATCGTTTCTTATATTAATTTATACATTACCTATTAATTTCAAGATGATAACTCGTTTTGTTCATGTACTTTGTAAATATTGATTTCATTCGAGGGTGCATTTCGCACCCTTTGAAGGCTTGCAAGTGAATGGCATTATAATGCGTGGTTTGTTTTAATAATTTGTACATTCCGTATAAATTTCAAAGTGTTAACTTCGATTTGTTCATGTACTTAAGTAAAATTGATTTCATTCGAGGGTGCATTTTGCACCCTTGGACGGCTTGCAAGTAAATGATATTTTAACATGCCATTTTTTATATTAATTAATACATTACCTATTGATTTCAATCGAAGGGTGGATTTCGAACCCTTGGACAGCTTGCAAGTAATTAATTCCTTAATATGTCATTTCTTACAATAATTTATACATTTCCTGTTAATTTCAAGATGATAACTCATCTAGTTAATATACTTTGAAACTATTAATTTCATTCGAGGGTGGATTTCGCACCCTTGGACGGCTTGCAAGTGAATGGCATTATAATGCGTCATTTTTATAATAATTTGTATATTCTGTACGAATTTCAAAGTGATAACTCGTTTTGTTTATGTACTTTAATTAATGCATTTGTGTAATGCAATAATTGCATTATACAAATAAGCGGGGGATAGTACATTTGATTATATTCATATACATACCGATACACATGTATACACGCATACACTCATATATATACACACATACATACACACACATATCCACACATACACCCGCATACACACATACAAGCATATACACACCTATATACTAGTATATAAACATATACAATACAATAATCTTAAATAAAATAATAGCAATAATTTTAGACAATATATGTTCATACATATGTGATAAAGCACATTTCATACACATGTACATATGCACACATACATGCATGCAAATACATTAATACATACTTTGAAATGTCCTCAGATACATATTATATACACACACATATATATGATATATAGTTAAGTTAAGATAGACAATATATATTTATTTGCAAAAGAATACAAAATTTCATCGTTTCATTATAATTATTATAATTCCATTTATGTATTGTATGTATATATTAAAAATAAACATTATTCAATTCTATTCGAGGGTGCATTTCACACCCTTGGACGGCTTGCAAGTGAATGGCATTATAATTAGGCGTTTGTTATAATAATTTGTAAATTCCGTATGAATTTCAAAGTGATAACTCGTTTTGTTCATTTACTTTGTAAAACTGATTTCATTCGAGGGTGCATTTCGCACCCTTGGACGGCTTGCAAATAAATAATATTTTAATGTGTTGTTCCTTATATTAATTTATACATGACCTATTGATTTCAAGATAATAACTCGTTTTTTTCATGTATTTTCTAACTATTGATTTCAATCGAAGGTGGACTTTGCACCCTTGGACGGCTTGCAAGTAATTAATTTTTTTATATGTCATTTCTTACAATAATTTATACATTTCCTATGAATTTCAAGATGATAATTCATCTAGTTAATATACTTTGAAAATATTGATTTCATTCGAGGGTGATTTCCTATAATTTGTAATTCATGAATAAAGTGAACCCTAGAAACTTTGGAATTTTTTTTCGCTTGGACGGCTTGCAAGTGAATGTCATTATAATGCGTCATTTGTTATAATAATTTGTACATTCTGTATGAAGTTCAAAGTGATAACTCATTTTGTTCATGTACTTTGTAAAATTGATTTCATTCGAGGGTGCATTTCGCAACCTTGGGCGGCTTACAAGTAAATGATATTTTAATGTGTCGTATCTTATAGTAATTTAAACATTACCTATTGATTTCAAGATGATAACTCGTTTCTTTATTGTACTTTCTTAATATAGATTTTATTCGAAGGTGGATTTCACACATTTGGACGGCTTGAAAATAAATGGTATTTTAATATGTTGTTTCTTATGTTGACTTATACATATGCTATTAATTTCAAGATGATAACTCGTCTTGTTAATGTACTTTGAAAATATTGATTTTAATCAAGAGTGCATTTAGCACCCTTGGACGGTTTGTAAGTAAATGGCATTATAATGCGTCGTTTGTTATAATAATTTGTACATTCCATATGAGTTTCAAATTGATAACTCGTTTTGTTCATGGACTTCATTCGAGGTCGGATTTCCCACCCTTGGACGGATTGCAAGTAAATGATATTTTAATGTGTCGTATGTATTAATTTATATATTCTCCATTAATTTCAAGATGATAACTCGTTTTGTTCAGCTACTTTAAAAATGTTTGTTTTAATCGAGGGTGTGTTTTGCATCCTTGAACCTGTCAATTAAACCTTTTTTAGTTATCTCATATGTTACCGTCTACTTATAATAAGTATTGAATGCTAAGTTGTTTGCCGTATACCTTTTTTTCTGTTCATTAGGGGTGCATTTCAACCCCTTGAACGATTACCGAATGAAGCGCTAAGAACATTAATTAATTTTTGCTGAGTTTATGATTTATGAAGATTTAACACACTTTCTTCATTTATTTTAAGCATTTTATTGCCTTGAGGATGTTTGATGAAATAAATAAATCAATTTTCAAAAATGGGTTGCAGGTTAATTATTTAGATAAATAAAATGAACAGTTGCATTTTCTAAAATTTTTAGCACCTATTTTATTCTGGACGCACGTCCGTGAACCTTCGGCTGTTTCCGACATTTTAGTTGCTAACTTTTGGCTGCCAAGTTCACACCGGTAGAGGTGTTATCAAAGATTTAATTTTTGAACCGACAACAAACAATATAGAATATTACATAATATAAATTTATAAATATTTGTTAAATATATTTTTTTTTAGAATAGTAAAAGATTTGGTAAATTTAAAAATAGTGTTATAGTAGGGAAAACCATTCTCTTAAAAAATATAGTACTTATTCCAAGATAATATTAAAACAGAAAAAAAATTTAATTAACCAGATTCTTACTAGACTGATTACATTTGAAATAAATTTAATTTTTTTTTACTAAATTTAATATTTAATTGTTTAATTTGAGTTACTTGATTGGTTAAAATAATAGAAACGTCATTTTTATTATGATCATATTATATCATATGTCTTCTGCATTGACCAAATTAATGTTATGCTTATGTAACTTTGGCATACGGTATCATAGTGTTGGTGTTAGAACACCACGAAAAATAACTTAAACTTCTACTAAATTTGTGTTTATTTAAATCAAAATGCTGTGAATAAGATTTATACTGCAAAATATTTTAGCGATTTTGTAACTATGTATACAAGTTACAAAGTACTCACCAGCTAGCAGCAGCAGCAGTAGAGTTAACCGCCTTGAGCTTACGTAATTCCTTAGTGGCCCATGTCGCCAAAGTTTTGGTCCTGTTTACCCTACTACGTCTGCCTTGAGCGAGCATTTCATTGATGGGTTCTAAATCTAACAATTGAACCATAGGAGCCCCAAAAGCTGTACATAGATCACCTACAATTCCAGCAGCTACAGCCACAGTTCCATCAGAATGTTCTGAATCCTGAGCCACCACAGTTATGAACTGAACAATGAAAGGAATGTGTGGTTCAAGTATCATAACATCAGGGCTTGGGGTTGGGCCATCACCCTTAAGCCCCTGTATTATTCCAGTATAAGCATCTAGAACACCTTCTCGCAACTCATTCAAATAGTCAATCATATCAAAGTCATTACGATCTACCTGAGCTTGAGATGCTTGTGATAAAGTAGATAAAACTATCTCTAGATATTTCTTGAATTCTGGGCCAATACTAAGGACCATATCTCCAAATACTGATAAAATTTGAGGTTTGACACTGCGATGAACAGATTGGTCACCTAAGTTTTCAAGAAGAAGTGTCATGATTTCATCACAGTAAGGTAGTATTTTGAGTTTAAGGGCTCTAAATATGTCACCGGTTAGGCCTACAGCTGTACCACAAACTTGATATTCTTGATGATTCTTCAAGCCAAGATAGAGAAATGGTTTGAAGGCATCCATGTACTTAATAAAACCTTCACCTAGTACTTCCACTAAAGTAGAAACTGCCATAAGTGCATCTTCTTGAACACCTACAATAAAAATAATGGGTGAACATAGTTAATCATTTTTATCACATCAAACTGGAATATATACATAGTACTGTATGATGCTACTATTTTATAAAGGAAAGATGTTTTGTAAAACACTTTGTAAAATTGTCTCTCGACATGGTTTACATAATATATTAATCATCCTCAAAATAATATACCGTGTGTAAAATGCCTAATGTGGCCAAATGTTAACAAAAACTGATTGAACAAGCGAGATGGACGTAACAGCGTGAGTGTATTGTAGGTGGCTGGTAAGACACAGACTGAGCCTGTCCTTAAGTTCGCTGGGTGTGTCTTATTTCATCTCATTTCATCCTAGTTTGCAACCTTCGCTTGTACTCTTTTTCTAACTGGCCACAGTTGGCTAATTCCATGACATTATTATACCCTTGTATAATACTAGGGTATAATAATGGGCATGTTTCACAATTGTTCATAATACATTATTCAATAGTAGGTGCACTTGGTAATTCAGTCCATGATGTTCTGTACATGAACTAGAGATGAGTAAAATTATTCCTGAATGAGTGAACTTATTATTTGCCACTTCTTTCATCTTTACCTCATGTTCAAAAAGCAAGGCTATTAAACACACAGGGTTCCCAACAAAAATAATCCATGACTTTTCAGGTTTTCCATGACATTAGGAAAGTTCAACAAATTATGTTTATTTATAAATAGTAATTATAAAGAGCCGAATTTTAACCAGATACTGAGAACAAAAAATAATTTTAAAATAATTTGCAAACTCTTGTCTTTTCAGCAATACAACTCTGTACTTCAGTATATGTTCGGCCGTCGAAAAGTGTACACGTTGTAGAGACGTGGGTACAGAGATTGCAAAGGACATTAATGCTAATTATTTATTTCTTCTAGTTTATTTTAACATAATCAAATGTATTATAGTTTTGTTTATATGTTGCTCCCTCAAAAGGGGCCGTAAGTGAAAAAGGGACGTCTAAGCATGCCCAAATAGTGCTAACTAGTGACGACGATATGGACTCTCCAGTGCATAACAATGAAGTAATGGACCAAGATAGTATGGAAACAGAAGCACCTAACGGACTGAAGGACCACGATATCAACCGCACCCATGAAATACAAACAAATATTAACGCACCTCAAAAAACCACTGAAAACAAATATTCTAATCTCAATACAGGATAAGTACTATTCTAACTCTTTTTATGTTTAGATAGAAAAAACTAATGAACAACATTACGCCCAAGTTTTATGTAAAATATATGCAAAATATTTTGCATAAAACTTGAAAATTAAAAACATATTTTCAATCAAAAGTATAGGTAATAATCGAATTAGGTTCAATTAAATTTTGCTATAGATGCCAACAATTTGGTAAATAATCAATCGTTGATTCAGAGAACCTCAAGAAAAATCAATTACTCTCCCGCACCATCACCTCTAGTATCTCCAATGTTTCCTTTTAGGTTTGGTAACCCACCCAAACCTCCCACTAAACCTAGCTCCCCCTTCCATCCTCCGCCGGAAATTTTCGAATCTATAACAAATTTTATCATTAAATTGTAAACGAAGCTTCCTCTATAGATATAAAAAAAAAATAACGAAACAATAAGCAAGGAACTTTATCGGTATTGGAGGATACCTTGACAACTTCTTAACATTCGCTCAAATAAGCTATTTAAACATCACACAGTGGAATGCACGTTCTGCGATCTCTAATAAAAATAGCTTACAAAATGGTGGGTTAGTAGACAGTCGAGGACCTTAGTTCGGAGTCCACGCTAAAATGTAGGTCCCTAGATAAAAAGGACCCATTGTGGCCTATTTGCCTAGTAAAATAAGTAGCTACCACCCACTAAATATGCTTGGAAAATCAAATTCGCTAAGCGATTAGTCGCCAATGTTTTGTATTAGTATGGCCGCCTTAATTTGCTGTAATCTGTTTGAAATATTTTTTTGTCGCTATATCATCCACGATTTTTCGCTCGCGACAAATTGTTTAATTACACACATACAAAATAAAACGCTGGACTTTTTATTGCCTATTGCATTCATTATTTTTCATTCCCAAATTGGACGAAAAAATATGTTTCTGAGTTGGTAAAGGATAGGTGGCAAATTACATTTCGCACCCCAGTAACGTAATAGCTAGGGACGGTCCTGAAAACATCAAACCACTGGATCAGTTTGTTGCCGAAGTCTGTTTTTTGTAAAAAGGTTATTAATAAAGTTGGCAAAAATGTGTCGCAGGACATAGGCACACGCATCACAATAAATGTAATAGAAGAAATTAACTAGTAATAAAAGCAATAAACTGTTACAATTTATAACAATGTATGCACAATTTACCCTTTTAACTATCTTGGTTATCACAAACTGGAAGAGCTGTAAAAAACTTTGCAGCATCATGTATGTTTCTGTGGTTGTCTCCGAGAGTAATGTTTGATGTGGTGAAAAAATATGCTTACATTTTGAGAACGACCTTTTGACATCTATTGATGTAATACAAGCATACTTCAAATAGTCTGAACTCACTTAACGGATCTGCAGATGCACCATCAGTACCATCACAAATTTGTCTTAATCTGGTAAAACCGGTGTCTTGCTTTAACATACGTGCGAACTTTTCTCCAACGGGCTAATTTTTTGCGTCACCTATAGAGTGTAGCAGTCGATTTACTTCGTCCACAATTTGCAATGACTCCGCTAACGACAACGTTTTGTTTGTTTTGTATGGCGTCGTGTAATCCTTTACAGTTCTTGCGAATCGTTTTTAAAGCTGTTTCAACAGAAACATCTTCGAATTTTGTTTGGCTTTCCTTAATAGCTGCAGCCTCGTCTGGATTGAATTGTAGTATCACAGCTGTTATTCATTGTAAATATTCAGCCTGTCAACCATGTTCCCCAACGTGTAAGAATCGGCTGTAGCGGTTCGGGAATACCGGGACACTTGCTATGAAATGTGCGAAGACGTTTAGGGGATTTAAGAAATATTTTTTTTGTATTTGCTATTAATGCATCTACCTCTGGAAAACCTTGTCGAATACTTTCTGCGACAAGGTGTAAAACATGCACTTTACACGTAACATGTACCAACCTACAACCGTGTTCTTTTTGGCAGGTCAAATTTTTCTAACATCTCCAGCACCACCTGCGTAATTGTTTGGCCAGTACACTCAGTTAGTCTTTTGCTAGCTAGTAGCAGTGGAAATGTCGGTTTAAGAGCGTCCAGTACACGTACTATAACATTTAATATAGAATTTTTTCACAATCTCACGTCTCGTCAACATAACCACAGCCGTGTATTTTTTAGTACACATTTGATCTTATTTACAATGTCTTCGCTTACAGTTGGTACATAGCTAGGCAACGTTGGCCACTTGGTAACGACATCTTGGGATTGTATTTATTCTAGAACGCCTGAAATGGCTGTTTATCGAGTATGTTCAGCGGAACATCATAGGCAATCAGCATTAAGAGTAACTCGAACATAAACTGTGTTGTCGAAGGCATGCCATCTTTTTTTAGTTTTATGTTGCACAGAATTTACGTGACGTTTACAATCACGTTTGTCCCAGCACATCAGGTCGGTCTCGCATACCTTACAAATTATTATAGCACCATTGTAGAATAAATGCGGGAATTCACTGATAAATTTATTGACTTTGTCAGCGTATGGTCGTTTTTTACTCTTGGGCAGGTTTGACATACTTTATTATTAAATTAATAGCAATAAATACAACAAATAAAATTATCAGCAATACAACAGAGAGGAATAAATTACGTTGTATACACTACGAGACATAACAATAGACTAAAATCAAATGTTAGTCTTTGCTAAAATATTAAACAAGTCTCGCTTAGGTATTTTGGGTATTTTTCTACCTGGCACCGCCCCTGACTTACGGACCGATTTACCAACTCTAGTTATTTAACGTTAAATTATAATCTTTTTTACTAAATTGTAACTAATTCATCATACTATTGGCTGCAAGATAAATGTCATACATTTTAAAACTGTTATTGATTTTATGAAATAACACTTATTTGTATACTATAATATTAGTTGACCCATCTGCTACTGTATACCATCTATTCAAAGGCAGTTTAAATTATTCAATTAATTTTTGTGGGTTTTTCATTCATAAACTAATTTATTTCTCAAAATTGAAGATGGCAACGAAATTGACTAAAATAAAAAAAGACGCCAAAAGTATCCTCGCAAAAATCTCATTTGGTGTATTTTTTCCGGGAATGTCAAATGTTTCAGTCTTTGTTTTTCTCACCTTTTTAAAAAATTGGGAGAATTATAAGAGCCATTTTGCCGAGCTGGTACCGAGTCACAGGGTCGATCCTAGCAAGTGGCAAGATAGTGCATGGCAAGTGGAAGGCCGTTTAAGGGGGACGGCCAAATAGATCAAAGGTCCAAAAAATCACAATAACTGAAAACTAAACTAAAAAATTTGCTTACAAAGATTTTATCGGGTTCCAGACGATGCCTCTTCTACTACAGCATAGCGCAACTTAACAGACTTACTACAAACACTGAATCATCTGTTTTAACACAGGATTATTATGGTTGAGACTCAATTCCCTGAAATTCGCGTAAGAAAAAATCGAGATGTTTTGAGTACGAGTCATGTTGTGAATCCTAAAGTAAATTTTAAAATAAATTTTTATTTTGCAATTTTGGATATCGCGATTAATTCAATAGAAGATCGCTTTCATTATTAGAAGAATGTCGTTCATTTTTCCTCAAATCCAGAATATTTAAAAAAAATTGCATGGATTTAGATAATAAACTTCAGGTAAGTGAAGATAACATTAAAAAAGATTTCGATGCAGGAGAACTATTCAATGAATTACTATTTTCAAGACCTTTTCCTTACCTTATTCCCAATTAAAACCAATAGATAGTGTTAAACCATTTATTAAATCAAGACTTAATACCTTGTTTTCGTAACTTCTCCGTTACACTTAGAATATTTTTAACAATTCCAATCAGTGTAGCATCAGGCGAACGAAGTTATTCGAAAACAAAATTTAAAAAAAATATTTTAAAACAACTATTTCCCAGGAAAGATGTACTAATTTGGCTCTCATTTCAATCGAAAATGAAATGAGTGAAAAGTTAGATTCTTCAGCAGTAATAGATGAATTCGCGTCAAAAAAGGCACGGTGAGTTTTATTATAAAAAAATATGGAATTTTCCTGTTAATTTTTATTTTACGTGTGAAATACTTAAACAGTATTTGTTGCTTTTTCTTGCTAGATATTACGTAATTTTTCTTGTTATTTGAAGCACAACTTATTATGATTTCGAAGAAAACAAGCCAGTTATAACAGAAAATTAAAAATAAGTATTTGTGTTGCATGATTGTTTTCACCTTACATGAATGTATGCTAGTAGTGTGTAAATGAGAAAGGCTCTGAACAGGAAGCTTTGTGTGCAGTGTGCAGGTCAACGACCTCAAGGTCAACGAGTTCATAACTGGTTAGTCAAGTTATTAATGGGGGTAATGACAGGTTCTCTCGGAATTTATTTATAACCGATTATACACCTGGCGATCCTGTCTAGAGAAGTCATTAATGGGTTGAAGACCTATGTTACCTTGCAAATTGGTTTGACAGGTTTTCTCGGAATTTATTTATAACCGGTTATACACCTGGCGAGTCTGTCTAGACAAGTCATTAACAGGTCGAAGAACTATGTTACCTTGAGAACCTGCTTGACAAGTTCTTTTCGCTTCCTACAACTATGTGAATCAATGATTCAAGATATTATTTATTCGTATATAGTATAATTAAGACAAAATTATTATATTTGGGAAGTTAATATTAAATAAATTATTTAGATGACAAACAGATAACATCCTGTAGAGTATTATTTCAAGTAATTTATTACCATATGAATTCAAAATAAAAGCATTATTATTGTGTTACATGTTACAAATTAAGGAATATCCCTGTATATGGTTTAAAATTATACTAACTAAAAAAATACCATATCATGGACTAATATTAAAAAAGTCACCCTGTACAACGAAGTGTACTGAATGAATCTAGAATATTAATAATTAATCTGGGTTGGGAATGCTAACGAATGTAATCTCGTAGCAATATAAAAACAGATTTATCCTTAGATAGAAATCAGTCATTGATCTCCTTATATTTAAGAAAAAAACCTAAAAATAATATAAGAAGACATAATATAATAATTGTAAATAATAATTATGTACTGAGTAAAAACTTCCCATCAATTAATATACAAAAATTATCAACTAATTATGTTAGATAATTCAATTTATATTGGAAAATACAGTTATTCTCAAGCCAAATTTTATTTACTTTTATCTAGCTAACAATATTATTTCTTCATATACGACCTTATAAACAAAAGTGATAAGTATAAAAATACCTTATGGCTACTGACGGCAAAAATATACCAGCATACTTTAAACAAGGTAATTATAAGATTAAGAAAAAAGCGTCTTTCTCGGGAAAGCTAATTAAAAAGGATATTGAAAAGATGATGTAAGTATGGATGATTGAGCGTGTGACTAGAACTACTTTAATAAACAAAGCTAGTTTCTTATTGGTTCTAAAACTGGTTAGAAAGGCTGAACTGTGAACTTCCCCCATAATGAACAAAACAGGAGATATGTGGGGTTAAAATTATATATAGTTAGAAGTTAGAATCTGATATATGATGTATTCAGTATTATTCAAAATAGAAATCGTTAACAAGTTAAGAAAAAACATGAAAATATTAGTTGGGAATAATTTAAGGGAAATTCCATCAAGTGCCACAAGATCAATTAAATTGAACCAACATTTAAAAAAAGAACCCAACGTAAGTGATTTTGAAGAGGTTGATCCAGCCGAATTTGAAAGACCTTTTGACAGTTCATTCAAGTAACCGAGGGATTTAAAAAATATTAATCCAATAGGAGCGAAGAAAACCCATTGTCCAAAAATAATTACATCAACACCATTTCAATATAGACCTATTTCAGAAGCTGAAACAGATAATGAGGAAAACGAAAATGAATTAAACAACACCGTGGATTATGTCCAAACAGAGAAAAATAGCATGAAGGATTATCTAGTAGAAGCCGAAATATTTGCGAGAACAATTAAAGATATTGGAGAAAACCTACTGACAAAAAGAGCTATTAACGAAAAAAGTGAAATATGAAAAAAAATTGGTAAAAAAATTAAGGACATGGACAATATTGTTAATATGTGCGTAAAAGTATCTAATGTTTTAAACTAAAATTTATAAATATGGTGTATAGTGTAGTTATGGCATCATCAGTCACGTTAGTTCACAAGCTCCGGTCAATCTATTTTAAATGTTGTAAAAGCAAACCTTTCTACATTACTTTGTGTAAAGTGTTATAATATATATCATAAGTGTTGTGTTTCCAAATTTAAAAAACAAATCACTTTATTGAACAAAAATAAATTTGTAAAGAAGACTAAGGAGAAAAGTACATCTTAGAACAGACATTGGTGATCTTACTGAAACAATGGTTTGAAAGATAAGTAAATTAAAAAATAAAATAAATTGTTATTAGACGAGGCTATGAAACGATATGATTATTGTTACAAACACAAATATAGTCATTAAAAATTAAAAGAATTTATAGCCAAGCTACATAAAAACAGAATTAAATCAAGAAAAAAACTAAAAAAAACAATCGGCACACAAACAATAAAAATTAGTAAGGATGCATCTGTATCTACTGATTTAACAATGAACAGCACAGACTTGATAGTCCAGGCAAATAAGTGTATAAATGGGAACCGTAATAAAGAGCAACCAAAACAGGTAAATAATGCTAATAATTATTAGCATTATTATTATAATGATAATAATTCCACTAAAAAAGCTAATACCGAAACTAAGCGACAAATACTCATAATCTGTGACGATCAAGGCAAGGGCTTAGTTTGGAAAATCAGAAAAAAACATCGACACCAGCGAATTTTCGGTGGTTACAATAGTAAAACCTGGGGCACTTCTGCACCAATTATTAGAAAACGTTCATAATTTAATAAAAAACTTTAATCTCCAAGATTTTCTAATCATAGGGAGATCACTCCAATCAAAATGCCAAAACACATAGTAAAATATAATTTGAAACTGAATGAATTTCTGGGGAAGTTTAATAGGTGCACAGAGGATAGGATTCAATATGTAGAAATAAATAATGAAAAAGACAAAAAATTAAATAATATGTTATTTGTAGATCTTCTAACGAAGTTTATTTTATTAAGAATGTGTACCAAGAACTTAATTTTTATAAAACCGCAAGAAGACGAAATAGCTGTAGTACCACTCGACTAAAATAATCTTCAACAGCCAGAAACTATCACTCTAGAAGAAAATATGAATAATTGTACAAATACTGGCGATTTTTTAGACCTATGTCCTCCAGAGGTAATAACCACATTAGATTAGTTTTTAAGCAAAATAAAATTGACAAAAGTAAAGTACTTACTATTTTCCACTTAAATGTTCAATGCATGCGTAATAAAATTAATGAATTAGAAATACTTTTAGATGAGAATAAGTTTGATTTTCTTTGTATTAATGAGCATTGGTTATTAAATGACGAAATTTCTTGTGCGTGTCTGAATAATTATAGTTTAGTGTCTCATTTTTCTAGAACAAATTCTATACATGGAGGTGTTGAAATATATTGTTTAAGTAGGTATAAATGCTCTCCTATTAAACACGTAAACAATATGTCTATTGAATTTCACTGCGAGTTAGTGGGAATAAATTTCAATGACATCCAAATTTTAACTGTTTATAGATCTCCAAGTGAAAATTTTAACATATTCTAAGAGAAATTATCATTAGCCTTAGAAATTCTCATCGGCAAAAATAAAAGCAAAAAAAATTATTATAAGTGGGGATTTTAACATCCATTTTAATACGAATGATAAAAACAATGTTTTAATTTCAAATACTTTTATTTCTTATGGCTTAAACCCGATAAATAATAAGAACACACGGAAAAATTATTGTCTCGATAATATTTTTGTTAACTTTAACAATAGTGAATTTAACTGGATGATTTATGACTCAAAATTATCTGACCATTTAGGAATTATATTGGGTTTAAATGACTTTCTTCAGAAACCCGTATATAAAAGAATAAACTATAGACACATTACAGATGTTGGTTTATATTATTTAAATAGTTATCTACAAATCATAAATTGGAATTTTATAAAAAATAACAACACAAATATTGAAAGCAAATTTGAGCTTTTTATACATTATATAACAATTGCTGTGGAAAAGACATTTCCTGAAAAATCTAAATTGGTTAAGGAAACTAATACACATAAAATTAACTGGTTTAATGACGACTTACGGCATGAGACACCCTTCATTTCTTAGAGGAAATATATAAACAAAACCCCACAGAATATGTAAAATTATTAATAAAATCCCATAAACAACAATATAAATACAAATTGTTGAAAGCCAAACGAGATGCTCATGACAAATTTATTGCTGAAGTAAGTAATTCTCAAAAAGCTATGTGGCAAATCATTAATAGCAGCAAAAATAATTCAGAAACCAAATCGGATTGTAGTATTTCCGCAGATCAATTTAATACACATTTTGCTAATGTTGCTAAAAATATACTAAATAATCTGCCAGCAACCGATAAAAATTATAACGATTTTTTAGCCAGAGGGAAAATAAATGATCACAGTCACTTCAGCTTCAGAGAAGTTACTGATATTGAGATAAATGAGGTTATCACAAATTTAAAAAAGACTAAATCTAAAGATGCATAATTCTTAGATATGAAAATTCTTAATGCTATCAATATATAATATTAACTCCACTGACTAATTTAATTAATATTTGCATTCGTACAAGTATGTTTCCCTAAACTTTCGAAAGTCACACCACGTCACAAAAAAACTTTATAAACGATGTTGGAAACTTTAGGCCTATTTCTATTTTACCTTTATTTTCAAAAATATTGGAAACCTTAATGAAAATCCAGTTAACAAATTACTTTGAATCTAGTAATCTTCTTAGTTCAAGTCAGTTTGGTTTTAGGGCAAAAATGTCAAGAACTTTGGCAGTAAACAAATTAATTGCAATAATAAATAAAGGTTTTGAGGACGCAGAATACGTATTTGCTCAGTTTCTTGATCTTTCCAAGGCTTTTGACTGTGTATCACATGATATTTTAATAGCCAAACTAGGCTTTTATAATTTTGACAAAAACAGCAGTAACTTAATACAGTCGTATCTTACAAATAGACATCAGTTTGTCACATTCCAAAATACGAATTCAAAATTGCTAAACGTGGAATATTGAGTACCACAGGGTTCGGTATTGGGACCGATCCTATTTCTCACCTATATCAACGACTTAACTGACATTACTTCTTCAAAATTTGTCTTGTTTGCAGATGATACCACTATTATCCAGTCACACAAATATCTTGACACACTACATTCTAATATGAACGAGTCACAGTCACAGGCCCAGGATTGGTTTGTAGCAAATAAACTTAGCCTAAATAATTGAAAAACTGAATCTATGATCTTTAGCCTAAAAAATATCGCTGATAAGAACAAGGATAGTGTCAAATTTCTTGGGGTATATCTTGCAGTAAATTATCATGGGAACAACATATAAACTTTATCTGCAATAAAATTTCAAAGAATACAATCTAATCAGAAATCTAGTAAGTAATGTATTCCAGAAGGTTCTCATTACAGCCTATCATGGTCTCATCCACTCATCATTATCTTACGCGATTTTGGTTTGGGACATTCCAGCCATAGTGCTAATGTCTTTGCCTTACAGAGAAAAGCCATACGAATTGTATACGGCCTAAAATATAGAGAAGATTGCAGACATGTTTTAAAAAAAATTAAATATATTAACTTTACCGTCTGTTTATATATTGCAATGCCTGCTGTATATTAAAGAAAATCTAATAAAATATACTCCTCATAATGAAATTCACAGTTACTCGACAAGAAATAGAAGCCACCTTTACCCTGATTTTTTTACGTCTGTCCAAAATGCGTAATGGAACAAACTATTATGCTATACAATTTTTTAATTAACCTACCTGCAAGTATCAGACAACTTGATTATACTTCATTTAAAAATATTCTTAGAACATTTTTATTAGCCAATGCCGTATATACTTTTGAGGAATACTTGTCGTCCAATTGTGACAATTTTTTAATATAATTGTGTAACGCTGCATGTTACTATATCTAAGTGTTGTATCTTTATGTACATATTTACAATTGTTTTTTCCAGTTTGTTTATTTATTTGTTTATCTTTTATGTTGTATGTTATATTGTTCCTTGTCTGACTTGTGTACATACTTTTGTATTATCAACACCAATAAATTATTATTTTTATTATAACGAACTTATTCAACATTTAAAAGGGAGCGTGAATTCGAAAATGTCGATGGAACAAATTTACAACAGTTATTCTGCATACTGAAGAATGTAAATTATACAATTTTTGTCCACTCTATATGTGTTTGTAAAATATATTTTTTTCTCAACTTGTCAAATTTTTTTTCTGTTTTGAATAAAAAGTTAAAAAAAATACCCGTTTTATTATTTAACAAAGAACAAAACAGTACTTATTTATCAAAACTGTTTAAAATGGAATAAATAATAATTTTAATCCATAAACATAAATATTTTGTCAAACTTTTTAAATAAATAATCAAGAAAACAGTAGTTTTGTGTTAAAAATACTTCCAGATGTGATAAAAACATTTAAATAACAGATAGATTTTTTGTATCAAATGGATATATTTTAAAACGATATTATTCACAAAAAGTGATCTAAAGAAATGAAAAAATTGTTTCTTATTCTTTTTTTTAACAAAACTAATTATGATTAAACACTGTAGATAAATGATTAATAAATTTCAAACTACCTTTAAATAAAAAGTATACTTAATACACTATAGTGTATTAAGTAAATAAATCCATATAAGTTCACTCACATGTAAAACTAATGCACTATAATATACTAAAATTCAAAGTGTAGCATAAATTAACAGAAACATTTGCAGACTGGAGATCAAAATATCAGGTTATTTTTAACAAAGCAAGTTTTCATTCGTTTCAAAAACAAGTTTTCATTTATTTTACTATATTATGCTACTTTAGGTGACAGCTATATTGCAACGAGAAAGTAACGCTTCAATGTAACCATTAATTCCTGCAAAGTGTGATGTAAGGTGAGGTATTACTACTATACTAAAGATGGCGCTACGTGTATCGATTCACTATTAAACTTGTAAAGGTACCTAAATAATGATAACAGAAAGAGAAAAAGTGTAGCATCATTGTGTAATCTGTCAAGCAAAAGACAAAAGTGTACACCTTCTTCACAAGTGGTGAAAACTCCTGTTAACAAATAGGGTGTTAAAAAGTTGTACACTGGTGTTGTTTGCTTCGACAAATTTTTACAACGCCTTACAACTTACTTAGTTGTCGTAGTGATGAAGAGCTTTCACAGGTTATGTCATGATAACGTTGTTCTGTATTAAATAATGTGATTAGTAAAAAGAAAATTAATCAAATTATTGTGAAAAGTTTAGGGAATTGCGTGGACAAACTTCACAATGCATTTAAAAGTAGAACAGCCAGTTATCGTTTTACTAGTCCTAGAACCCATATTGATTATTCAGAATTTTTGGGAGAAGTTAAACAAAAAGTACTGGATATAATTAATGAATACTTGCAAAAATTAAATTCCCGCAAGATTAATTTTGAAGTATTTGGGCTTTACATCATACCTGAAAAGGAGATGTCTGATAGCAAGTCATTTAATGCCAAGAACAAAATAATTACTATATCAACAGACTTGCAGCAGATTTTTGAAAATTTTATGGAAGACATGTTATCACAATCTTCTCAATTCCAAGAAAAGGACTCTGGATGGGCATTAAAACATATAATGTTTCAATGTTTCTTGACTTGAACATCAATAAATTTACACCATTAAGTGCTTCATCATATTATTAAGCTACCCAAAACATTAGAAGGAAAGAATGCTGTTTTAAACATACAAAACCTTGATTCTAAATGCTTTGCTTGGTCGATTAATGCCGCTATATTTTCTGCATATGGTGATCCAGTGAAAACAAGTTCATATCCACATTTTGACACTTTGTTAAATTTTGAAGGTTTACAATTTCCTAATGAAACTAGATGATATTGGTAAATTTGAAAAAAATAACAATATCTCTGTTAATGTGTTTGGCATTGAGTCCGAGTTCAAAGCATAAGCAAACACATATTAATTTATTGCTTATATCGGATAAATTAGGCCGAAATCACTATTGTCTTATAAAAGACTTATCAAGATGAGTTTCGAAACAAAAATCAAACCATAATGGATGATTACATATTTGCGATGGTTGTCTAGAATCATTTAGAAAGAGAAGAACAGCTAAAAATGCACGAGAAAAATTATTTTAATCATATATACACAAAAATACCATCTACTGACTTAAAATTAAATAAATATGGTGAGTAGTAAGTTCCTAAAAATATTCAAAAATAAACAAATTTTGAGAAACAGTTACCAATCCCTTTCATCATCTATGCTGATTTCGAGAGTTTGCTAAAACCCATCCACCATAATGAATATTCTTTCGCTTTTTATGTTAAATGTAATTTTGATCAACAATACTCTAGATTTGTAACATATCGAGGTCCCAATGCTGCTGAAATATTCATTGAAAGGCTGGATAAAATGGTTCTAGACTTATATGATAACCACTTAAAATATGTTAAAGGGATGCTCCCCCTTTCGGACCAAGAGAAAACTGAATATGAAAATGCTGTATGCTGTCACATTTGTAATAAATCCTTTAATCCTTCGGATACAAAAGTCCGCGAACATTGTCATTTAACAGGTTACTTTCGTGGTGTCGCACATTCTACATGTAATTCTAAACTACAAATTTCCAAAATTCATACCAGTTTTTTTACATAACCTGATAAATTACGACAACCATTTATTTTTGACCAAGCTGGCGCTTAAAAAGGAACCTGTTTCTGTGATAGCCCAAACTAAAGAGAAGTACATCTCATTCTCCAAATCAATTCTTGTCGAAAAATCAAAAACAAACCTGACACCAGGCATTTACATGAAATTAAAATTTGTACTCTTTTTGCTTTTTATCCAGATCCCTCGACAAGCTGAGTCAAAGTTTAGAATCTCATCAATGTGTTGAAAGTAGAAAGTTATTTCAAGATAATTTAGTTTAATATTTTTGCAGCTATAGAAATGGTAATGAAGCAAACTGTATTGGTAATATTTTGTGGTGATCTTAACGTAGACTATGGTAAAAATAATCTTGCTAAACAAACTTTATGTGAAATTCTTGACTCATTTCAACTAAACATCACAACTCGTGATCCGACTAGAATATTTACGATGTGTAACGGCCAAACACACTCTAGCATAATCGACTATTTAACCACAAATTTGCCCTTCGATATGTATCAATGCAAAATTTCCCTTTGTGGGGGATCTTTTAGCAAAAAAAAAAAAATATAAAAAAAACAAAAGAAAATTTCCTTGAGATCCTTATATGGCAATCAAAAAAAATCTTTATAGTAGAAAGCTAAAACTAACTGGTCATTCATCTATGATGTAGATGATATTAACGAATTTTTTTGCAAATTTGTAAATGAATTGACATACTGTCTTGATACTTGCTGTCCTTTAGTCGAAAGGAAAAATAACAATATCTCAAAGAACAATACGTGGTTTAATGACGAGTTACTTCAACAGAGAAATAATTTAAAAATGCTTTCATGGCTAGCAAATTCGACAAATTGTGCAAACGGTAGGACATTATATTTAAATAAAAAGAAAGTGTACAAAAAGAATATTAAAATAGCTAAAGTAGTTTTTATAAAAATAAAATTAATAATTCTGGGAATAAGAGCAAAGAAACTTGGAAAATAATAAACACAAAACTTGGTCGTACAAATAAAACACAAAATTCAATAAAACTGGCAATTGACAACAATATGATAACCGATTCTGTTGAAATAGCTAATAATTTTGCAAATTATTTTAGCACGATATCCAAAATGAAACTATTTGAACATTTTGGAGAAAATTTGTCGTTACCATGCACCACTATGGATAACCAGCCACAAACTTTATTTGTGTGCTATATAGACGAATAACACTATTAAAAGTGAGATTACAAATCTAAAAAATAAAAATTCAACTGGACTTGACGAAATTACTATAAAATTATTAAATCGCAATAGTGACACTATAAGTAAACCTTTTGAATATCTAATTAATACAGCTTTAGAATCTGGTGTTTTTCCTGACATCCTAAAAATAGCATGTATCATACCATTGTACAAAAAAGATGATCCTCATAATATAGCTAATTATCGGCAAATCTCACTTTTGAGTGTAATTTCAAAACTAACAGAGAGGCTGGTTCACATGATGGTTAAATTTTTACATTTGCATAACATTATTTCACCCTGCCAACATGGTTTTATATCCACAAAATCTATTGAAACTGCTTCCTATTATCTTTTACATCCTGTCTATAAAGACCTTGATGTTTGACCTCTCTCGCACGTTTGATACTGTTAATGTTGAGTTTTTAGTAAGCAAATTATACAATACTGGAATATGGGGAACTTTACTGAAGTGGCTAGAGTCCTATATGTCCAACAGAAAATTGCTGGTAAAATATAATAATGCTATGTCAGATATGAGGGATGTGCACATGGGAGTTCCTCAGGGTTCTGTGTTGGGACCATTACTGTTTGCATTATATGTAAATGACTTACCAAAGCACATCACAAAAGGTAGAGTTACAATGTTCGCAGATGACACTACCATTACAGTGTCAGCACAGACTCCTGAGGAGTTAGCTGAAAATATAACTCATGTCTGCAATGAGCTTGATACCTGGTGTCAGCGTAATCAACTTATATTGAATGATAAAAAAACCGTCTCCATAAACTTTCATAATAGAAGAGGACTTACTCCAAATTTTCTAGTGGCTAACAATATTAATGTGGTGTCAAATATAAAATTCTTAGGAACTTGGCTCGATGCTAAACTCTCTTGGGACAATCACATAGATTTTGTTTGCAACAAATTAAGTTCTGCGTTTTTTGCTATTCTTCAAATGAAAACTGTACTTGATACTAATGGTTTGTTAAATATTTACTATGCCTTAGTCTACAGCCATTTGTCTATGAATATAGTCACATGGGGTGCAGGCGGAAATATAAACAGGGTATTAATTTCACAAAAAAAGAATAATCAGACTCATTTTTAATTTAAAACCATTAGATAGCTGCACAGGTGTTTTTAAGAAAAATAAAATATTAACTGTAATATGTATTTTTATTCTAAAATGTGTGTTTATACATATAAATATTTTACAAATTTTAATAACCTGGGTGATACACACTTTTACAATACTCGAAATAATAACAAATTGACAATACCGCCTCACTCTACCACTTTGTATAAACATTCGCCTAATTACAATGTCATCAATCTGTTTAATAAACTTCCTGACCATCTAAAAACTATAACAGGCTTTAACAAATTTAAGACAGCTACAAAAAATTACTTAATAGAAATGTCTTTTTATAGTGTTTTAGAGTTTTTAGCACAATAATTAATTAATTAATTTTCATATATGTTACTGTCTTGTTGTATGCTTTTCTTTTACTGTTTGTTTTATTTTTACTGTTTATTTTATACACTGCACATAATTTATTTGACTTACCATATATACATGTTATTTATCACACAATGGTTAATAAAGGTATTATTATTATTATTATTATTAATCAGATGGAAAGAAGTTTTTCCTTATACATATGTGGACTCGTTTGAAAAATTAGAACACAATTACCCCCAAAAGATAAATTTTACAATGAGAGAGAGAATAGTATTTATTGGATAAGTACCAAAAGGCCAGCGACCATAGTCTTTCAGCCTCTTACAGATTTAATTATTACAACGTATTAATTTAAGATAATATAACATTTCTGTAGAGTTGAACATGTACAAAAAAAAAAAAATCAAAATCACATATATATGCACAACAATTAGGTATGTCATTGTTATATACCGCTAACGGGGAACGCGAGTAGGGTGTAAAGCGCTTCGGGGGGGGCGCGACGAATTTTTTACGTAAAAGGGGTGCTTTTGCGCACGTTTCGCCCTTATAAACGTAGATGGTTCGTAAGCCCGTTTTCGCGGGGGTGGGGGGTGAATTTTGAAATTATCGTTTTTTCGAAAAAAATGGTTCCCCCAATGTCCGCATGGGACGACTAGACGAGTACAACGCCGTCGAGATCGCTTCGATAGCTCTTCCCGTTGCCGAGATATAAGCCCCGGAAAATTTTCCTCCCCCTTGCCCCCCAGTGAGCAGTTGTTATCTGGTGTAGCGACTTTTCGAGCTCCGTTTTGACCCCGTGGATGGCCATGGGGGCGATACGTGATGAAAAAATTGCCATCTCGACCCACCCCCCACCATTGGGGTGCGTGGAGGGGGATGCTACCCCCCTATAGGAAGGCAAATGGTCTGGCCTACAAAAAAAGTATAGAGGTGCGGTATGCATACGACGCTCCGTTTGGCCTGTAGGCGGATCTAATCGATCGCTTTTTCGCGTTTTTTTTTTCAAACGGGCGGGAAAAATACCAAATATGCATATTAAGGAACGTGCTTTCGTGGGGGGCCGTCGTTCGTCGAGAGGTTTTCGAAAAAAAAATCGAGGGGGGCTGGGGGTTCGGGGAGGGGCTAATTTTGGAAAACGCCTTTTCGGCAAATTCGTGCGCGGCGTGTCGTTCTACGGCGCGGACGACGCAAAAAAGTCTTTTGACCGAATTCGATCCGACGCATCGTAACGGCGTGGCGGCCAACGACGCGCCGAAAATTTTCGGTCGTCCGAAAAAATAGTGCGCCGGCAGATTAAGGAGCGCCTCCGTGGGCGGGATGAGGAGGGGTGTACGCGAAAAAATGGAGGGGGATGGGGGTCGGGGAGGGGGTAATTACGGAACGCGCCCCTTGGCAAGCGACGGCGTGTCGGGGGGCAGAGTAAAGGACGCGGGGGGGCGCGACGCGCCGAATTTGATCGTCCGAAAAAAATACTGAGAAAGGACCACGCTCCTGGGGGGTAAGAGAGGTTTGAGAAAAGAGGGAGGTACCCCCCGGGGGGCTGG
The DNA here is from genome assembly GCA_029963845.1 of Rhamnusium bicolor. NCBI lineage: Eukaryota > Metazoa > Arthropoda > Insecta > Coleoptera > Cerambycidae > Rhamnusium > Rhamnusium bicolor. Next base: position 40,026 of record JANEYF010002377.1, on the reverse strand, counting down.
AACAAGAGGGCCGCCGACGCGCCGAAAATTTTCGATCGTCCGAAATAAATACTTCGTCGGCAGATTAAGGACCGCGCTCCCGTGGGCGGATATTATTCGAGGAGAGGTTTCGGTAAAAAAATTTGGGGAGTCGGAGAGGGGGGCTAATTTCGGAACGCGCCTTTTCGGCAAAATCGCGGGGGGCGTGTCGTTCTACGTCGCGAACGACGCAAAAAAAGTCTTATGACCGAATTCGATCCGACGCGTCGTAACGGCGTGACGGTCAATAATATACAAATTTTTTCCCCGACAGAGGGGGATGCCTTGCGACGCGCAAAGTGTGCGGGTAGCGCACGCTTAATTTATGCACATATCAGAATTGGATACGGGGGTTAGTCGTTCACGTTCTCATACTGTTCACCCGTTCTCACTTGTTCTATTGTTCGTTGTCAGCAGTAATTACTTCCAGCAGTATTTTTTCTGGATTTCTTCTTCTTCGGGTAACATCTTCCGTAACTGGAGTGTAAAGTGTTGTATTAGGGTAAGGAGGTTTTGAGACTGTGTATATTTCTTGGTGAGCTCCTTAAAGCGAGTGAGTATGGGTTGAATACCAGTTTTTTTCGTAAAGTAAGTTATTAGATATGTTATGAAGAGGGTTATTTGGATGACGAAGTTTTGTTATTTTACGTAAGAGACTACTTCTTTCTGCAATTTCTATATTATTCAATGCTGGTCTTCTGCAAGTGTTAAAAAGGATGAAGTTGTATTCTATGATAGGTCGACATATCATTTTGTAAATTTTACTTGCTGTTATGATATTGATGCCTTGATTGTTATAGGTTAGGGATCTAAAATGTTTTGCTCTAGTTATCATCCTTTTTTTTCATTTCTTTAGTATGGCTGTTCAAGTTTAATTTTTGATCCAATATGATGCCAAGATATTTCACTGTGACTGTTTGTGTCAATCTATCGTTAAATATTTGTAGAGTTGGAGAGGTATCTGTGATGTTGGATTAAATATCATTAGTTGTGACTTGTTGGGATTTATTTTTATTCGCCACTTATTACACCACTGAATCGTTTCATTTGTTGAAATCTGCAGGGTATTTATTGTTTGCTCAATGGTTTTCCCGTGTGCTACCCAGGCTATATCGTCTGCAAACTGAAGTAAGTAAGACTCTAAGTTCTGTGTTTGTTGGTAGTTATTTAGTATATCATAACAGAAGATGTTGAATAATATTGGCGACAATGGAGAACCCTGTGGAACCCCTTGTTCGTTTTCATATGGACTGGAAAATGATGTATTTATTTTGATTTTTTGTTTTCCTACCCTCTAAGAAATCTTTAAGAAACCAAAGTACATAGTTGGGACAATTTGCGTTATGTAGCTTAAATAGCAACCCTTTGTGCCAAACAGTCAAATGCTTTAGTTAAGTCTATGTAAATTGCTGCCGATTTATTTCCAATTATGTTGTTAGCTTGTATGTTTGACGTCATTATAAGTGGGTGGATTGTAGATGAGTTTTGTCGAAAACCAAATTGATTCTTCTTTTCTGTTTTATAAGGTTTAAGATAAATGGAGGTAGTTTATAGTTAAAGAAAGTTTTTATTTTTGTTGGTGTGTTCTCTAGTACTAAATTTTTTATTTTTTCGTTAAACATAGTTATATATAATGGTGTAATTGGCTCTTTCTTCTCTGCTTTCTATAAATTGTATCATTTTCTCATTAACAATTTCAGCATTACATTTGGCTAAATCTAAAAAAGGTCTCCGGTGGTAAATGGATAGGATTTAGTTATAAGTTAAATTTAAATTGTGTGGCTAAATGGTCACTACCGATGTCCCGGATTAATTCTACTTCAGTGATATTATTTTTAATATTCTTCGTACACATGAATACATCAGGGGTTGAACTTGGATTATTTGGCATAAGAAACGTGGGAGGGGTATGAATCCTTGTAAAATTAGAGTTTTATTTAAGAAATTTTGAAGCTGGTTTTTCTTCCTGGTAGTGTTTGGATTAAAATCGCCAATAATAATGCATGATTCATATAGTGACGCCTTGGTGAAAATGGTTTCTTCTATTATTGAGCTGTTGTCAACATAAACTAAAAATATGTGAAGCTTAGCTTTGTTGTATGGAATTGTAAAATGTAGACAGCTGTTTCTTGGATTGTTAATTCTTGGAGGATTTTCTTTTGCCCATCTGGAGATTTTTTTTTGATTGTACTAAGGAGCCTCCTCTTAAATTGATAACTATATTTCCTTTTCTTTTTTGAATTATGTTCCAATTTCGATAGATCTTCCTAATTTTTTGTTTCAACACACATAAGACAATCGACATTGTTAGGTTGATAACCCACTAGCGCGACACGTTGCACGCGACCTGCCGCAAGCGTTTTTAAAGGCACGATATTTGAACAGGCGGCAAGCACGACACATTTTATTCAGTTTTAAAATGGAGGTTGAAGAGATAGCAGCTCTGTTATTTTATCACATTCGTCGTCGCAAAAAAGTGAACCGTAGACACTGGATTCATCCTATATTTTTAGAGCGTCCTAAGAAAGGCACATTTAGTGTGTTTTATAGTGATTTACGTAAGCATGAAGAAAAGTTTTTTAATCATTGCAGAATGAGTGTAAAATCATGTGACGAACTCCTTACGCTTATTCGACAGTAAATAGAAGGACAAAATACAAATTTCCGTGACAGTATATGTCCGGAAGAAAAACTAATGGTAACTTTGAGGTAAGTGTTTATTTATTACTGATAAACATGTACATATATAATGTGCATAATGAGTTGTGAGAAATAACAATGAGACTTTTGAAAAAAAAGTTAATCATATAGGTTACAAAACTCAGAAGTTTGAGAGACGTTACTTCCAGGTGAATGGAGGGAAACATATGAACTACGAGATGAAGGACGGGTAAGGTGACCTTGATTTAATGAATCTGCAGGTGGATTGTAACCTTCACTTAATGTACCAGCAGGTAGATTATAACCTTGACTTGATGAACCTGAAGGTAAATGGTAACCTTGGCTTGCTGAAAGTGCAGGTGTATTGTAACTTTGACGTGCAGGTGGATTATCGTAATTCCACTGAGGGTTAGAATGCGTTACATTGGCTAGATGCCTGTATGATGAAGTTTGACATTTTTGAACCAAGTTTATCAGATCAATTTTAGCAGCATGCTTTACACTGCTTGGTATTTTTTCTAAATCATCTAGCAACGATAATAAAAATAATTTGTCAGAATCATCTATTTGACGCTGCTCTCTAGCTGTAATGCTAGATTTTGACATTTATCATTTCCTTGCCGATGGGATCTTCAGCTTTACGTTTTTTACTGTGCTGTGGACGATAAATGCGTTCAGTTTGAAATTGTTGCGAATCCTCAGCTGCTGAAGGGTCTGCATTGTTATCAATACTCGCAGAAGTAGGAGCTGGTTCAGCTACGATGTTCAAAAAAAGAAAGTTGTAAATTGTGGTTTTTCTTGGGGGTAGCAGATCCACTTCTCACATTTTTAATGCGTCGTAATTCACGGAAGAAACTGTCTCTAAGGTTTTTCCATTTTTTTGGAGTTGTTGACCTGAAATAAACAAAATTTTTTTTCATTACAGGTACTTGGCTACTGGTTGCAGTTTCGGAGATTTATCTCACAACTTTAGACTGGGGGATGACCACTGTTAGAACAATTGTCAGGCAAGTGTGTACTGCTATATGGACTACGCTAAAAGACGTATACTTACGACAACCTACAAAGGACGAATGGGAAGATATGGCGAGGACATTCGACCAGAGGACACAATTCCCGAATTGTATAGGTGCCGTGGACGGCAAGCACATCCGGCTAATTCAACCACCGCGAAGTGGATCCCTTTATTACAATTACAAAAACTATTTCTCTATAGTATTGATTGCCATTTGTGACGCAGATTACAAGTTTATTTACATTGATATTGGAGCCTATGGAAAAAGCAGTGATTCATCAATATTTCAGGATTCAACATTTTATCACAAACTGATCAACAAGACATTGCAAATACCAGATAAACGTCCCTTAACTCCTATAGATCCTACACCAATGCCATATGTCTTTATCGGTGATGCAGCTTTTCCACTTCAAGTAAATATCATGACGCCATACTCGGGCTATCACTTAAGAGAAAAAAAATATTCAACTACAGATTAAGCAGGGCTCGTAGCTACATAGAATGTACATTTGGTATTTTGGCCAATAAATGGCGAATTTTCCATCGTCCTCTTGATGTTGATGTTGACTTTGCAATTGATATAGTGAAAACATGCTGCGTATTACACAATTTTGTTCGTGCCAAAGATGGTGTAAAGTGGGACGATACTACTACCTATTTCCCAACAGACGTGGGCGAACCATGGGTGTGGAACCAACACAGACCTGCTAAGCATCAAACCAGACGTGCTAGGTATCTAACGGCATATCGAGATAGTTTTGCACGATATTTTGTACACGAGGGCCAAGTTGAATGGCAAAATAAATACATTTAAACTTACCCAGGTCTTTTTTTTCTGCCAATTCCATCTCATCGGTTGAAAATTTATTGACGATATCTTCCCATAATTTCTTCCTCATATTTTTATCACTATACTCCTTCAATGCACTATTCCATATTTGAGGCCGGTCTTGGATCTCTGATATGAATGCATCTATGTCAATACCATCACCTTTCGAAGCCATTTTCAAAATTAAAACGGAAACAGTCGTTATATCTACTCTGCGTCTAGCGCTCGACTGGTGGTTTCAGTGGGCTATGCTCCATATGAATACATAGTAAAATTAGTCGCGCGTGGTATGAGAGCCGCGTGTTGACGCTCCCAATAGTTTAGCCGCACGCGACCACGCTGCAGTGCCGCGTTGGTGGGTTGTGTGCCATCTAATTACAAATTAATGTTTGCCGTGCGCGACTCCACGCGGCAGGTCGCGTGCGACGTGTCGCGCTAGTGGGTTATCAACCTTATTTTGTATATAGTGGTTAACAAGTTGCCTTTTTGGGGAAAAACTTAATGTTGGAATATAGTACTTTGATATTACTCCCCATTATGGTGAACTACTAGGTCTTCTGTTGGTACTGTTGGTGACGTTATGTTTAGTTTGTCTAGTCGAACATTAATATGTACATATGGTTCCCACTGAACACTACTGTTGTATCTATGTTACATAAGTTAATAAAACATTTTTTTAATTGTATAATTAACTCTTGTCTATTTGTATATTTAGGTTTATTGAGTTTGCTGGTGTAGGTTTCTATTATACTGTTGTGGAGTGTCATAGCTGTATGTATCCTGTTGTTTTTTGTGATTTTACTATCGATTTTGCATGATTTTTTGTTCATGGATTTTATTCGTGCATTTGGAATTCCTTTATAGGTTTTACTGGTCTTTTTGGACATTTGGGGTACCATGCTTGGTGTTCCTCTGAGTTGCATGCTGTACATTTCTCCGGCAGAGGTAATGAGCAGGTGCTGGTATGGTGTTTTCCTTGACATTTTCTACATGTTAGCGGTGTGTTACAATGTTTGGTTACATGTGTAAAGAGGGAGCATTTTGCACAGGGAGTTGGTGTCGGTTCTGGGGGTGTGCTTGGACGGACTTGGTAGTATCGGTTTTTGCAGAATACTCCTTCATTGAGCAGTTTTTGAAACAATGTAAAATCTCCTGTTATTATTCTTATCAGCTGCGTTAATTACCCCGTAGCTCTAGATGTTATATGTATCTTAATTTATCACCTATTATTTGCTTCTAGATGTTCTCTGATTTTGATGTCCTCAATGTCTTGTTCTATGGTTGCTATTACACAGGCAAAAGTGGCATTATAAGTTTTATTAGCTGGCTGGCGGTTTGTATTTGTTTCTTGGAAATCTTGTAGTATTTGAGATTACTTTAATGATTTGAGGCAATTTAATGCCGTACCTTTTTCCAGATTAGTTTTGAGTAGGAAACCTTTGCTTCTTTTAAGTATTCTATCTTTAGATAAGGGGTTTTTTGCATTCAAAAAATCTGCAATTTGTGTTCTGGTAAATTATCTTGTGGTTGTTAGGTAATACATGTTTTTGTAGTGTTGATTTAATATGTTTTGCATTTGCAGTGGTAATTGTTTGTTGATGACTTTTTGTTGTTGTTTTGTGATGTGTTTTTAGGTATGTCTAATGGGCTTGTATTTATTTCTGATAAGTTTTTATATGAGGTTGGATTTTTCGTTGGAATTCCAATAATATCATTTATTTCAGTATTTGTGAGTATGGGTAGATTCTTGTTTTTCTTTGTTGTACTTTCTAATCTCTCTCTAGCTTTTCTTTTATGTTTTACTTTTCTCCATTGGCCATCATCCTCCATCTCCATTTCACTGTAACTTTCCTCACTTTCTGTGGGCATTTTATTAAGTTTCTTCATTAAACTGACTGAGCAAACACTAACAGGTCTTCACTCTATCACTATCAAGTTAGAACTCTTTTACAATGATTTAACAAATGAATCCGTTTCTGATGAAGATTATGAACGGGCTAATAAAGTATGGAGAATCTTCAAATGCAAAAAGTTAGGAGAGTATGCAGATGTATATTTAAAATCGGATGTTTTATTATTACCAGATTGTTTGAAAATTTTAGAAGTGTGTTTGCAATATTTTAAATTAGATCCGGTTTACTATTTGACAACACCATCCTTGAGCTGGGACCATGTTACGTTATACCCAAATTAAACTTGAACTTTTGACCGATGTGAATGCTCTACATTTCTTTAGATTGGCTATAAGGGGAGTATCACAATGCGGTAAAAGAAAGGCTGTAGCCAATAACAAATTTTTATCAAACTATGATCCAACTAAACCAATTTCATTTATTATATACCTAGATGCTACCAACTTATATGATGCAGCTATGAAAGAATACCTTCCCACTGACGGTTTTAGATGGCTTGAAAAACAAGAAATTGAAAACTTCAACTGTTCTGCCATTGAGGACAATTCACTGAAAGGTTATGTTTTAGAAGTAGATTTGGAATATCCGCCACATTTACACTGTGAACATAACGATTTACCGTTTTATCCAGAACAAACGATTCCTCTGAAATGTAAAACATCAAAATTAATCCCGAACTTACATAATAAATATAAATATATTATTAACTACAGAAATTTGAATCAATGTTTAAAATATGGATTGAAATTGAAGAAAATCCATAGGGTAATTGAATTTTCCTAGTCGGCGTGGTTGTGGTCATATGTTGTCTTAAATACAAATCTTCGAAATTCTGCAAAGAACAAGTTTGAGAAGGATTTATTCAAGTTGATGGTGAATTCAATCTTTGGTAAAACCCTTGAAAATGTATTGAATAGACAAAATATTAAGCTTTGCTCATGCTGGGAAAATAGAAAAGGCATTCTTGGAGCACAAGCATTAATAGCCTTACTTCATTTTAGTCATGTTCTGTTTTCGATGAACATTTAGTAGCAATACAAATGGAAAAATTAAAGATTATGATAAACCGCTCTATGTGGGCTTCTCAATTTTGGAAATTTCCAAGATTATCATTTATGAGAGTCTCTATGGTTATATCAATCCTTTGTATGGAGATAAAGCCACCGTTTTATATACAGATACCCACTCACTAATTTTAGAAATTTTTACCGATAACGTTTATGATGACATCAAGGAAAACATCCAGTATTTCGACACGTCAAATTTTAAGGATGATAACATTCATAAAATGCCGAAAATTAAGTCTGTTGTAGGAAAATTGAAGGATGAATAAGCTGGAAGACCCATAGAATGTTTCTATGGTACAGGTGCGAAAGCTTATTGTGTTAAAGCCGACGATGTGATGAAAAGGCAAAAGGTGTTTCCAAAAGTGTTGTTAAACACCAAATAGATTTTTCTGATTATGCACAAATTGTAGAAAATGTATATATAAAATAATATTCTGTAAAATGTTCATACATTTTATTAAAATTAGCTGAAAAATTAATTGATACGGAAAAACCTGAGGGAGGATGGGATACTTCAATTGGATTTTATTAGATCTGTAATCAATATTTAAATAAAAAACATAAATATTATACTGTTTTATTATTTCACAAAACATAATAAATAATTTAACATAAAAATGTAACTTATCCTTCACATTTTTGCAGTCCCCAATCTAGATGTCATGTATGTAAATATATGACATCTAGATTGTGATGGTGGAGAATCATCCACATGACTATGCTATTCAGGTCAACTGTAATTTACATAACAAGGTAGTTGAATCCGAAGTTTGAACTGTTTTGTGTACTTCCGTGGTAGCTTGGGCCATGTATACAGGGAGTTCAACTGGACCAACTCTTTCGATTAAATAGATAAATGGAAAATTCTGGAGCTTCAGTAAAATCGTACAAGTTTTTACCATTTCTGTGCTTGTTTATTAGCTCCATCGTTAAACAGTTCGAGCAACTCAATTCATGCGACATCTTGAAACACTTGTTACAATCAATTTAAACACCAACAACGAAGAACAAACTGCAATGTAACAAATCACGAAATAATCTGTCTCGAATCCCATTCCAGAATCTGTATTTGTACTATTATTATTAGTGGTAAGGGTAACAGGAGAGAGGGGGTTTGCTATAGAGTTCCAACTATTCAGAATCGTGAAGACTATTACCCTTTCTTAGTTTTATTTTGTAAATAGTGCTGTTGGTGGGTATTGCATATCTGAGCATTGGCGAATAACTATTTACATACTGCTCCATCTTTCCCCATTTGGAAGGCCAGCATTCATTTCATGTTCCATTACTATCGAAGCATATAAAAACCTCTCTAATATTGTAAGGGTCTTGTATAAAAAGAAAAATTTGGAAAATGGCTTGTAACACTATAAATTGTGATATCTATAAATAGACTAAAGTTTTTACGATTAACATTAATTTATATATTTTCTTATGGATAAATTTTATTTACTAAAAATGCATTTAAGTATAATTTATTTACTTGAAAACCTTTTCTTATTTCTAAATACTTTCTCATCCTAGATTTGTATTTCATCTTGAGGTATATTAATTATACACGTAACACTGATGCTAAATTTATAATATTTTAAACTGACATTGGATAACCTATACTAAACTTTTTCTTCTTTTCAAACGTTTTTATACAGTATGGTGTATATTGGGTATGACGTGAATCAAATTTTAGGACCACCTTCAAACTAGTGCTTCTCTCAGATGTAATATTATGATTATTGTTTCTTTTCGAAAATTTATAAGATATCTCTCTTGATCTACTACTTTGATCGTGATTTTATAGTTTTAATGCTAACCGGAAAGTAAATGATATTTAAGGGCGACTCAACTATTTTATACCTCACGGGTACAGTTGGGAAGAACTGATGTAAGATGAGAATAGGCTTTCTGTTAAGAAATGAACCAACTGCAAGGTTACAATCTATACTGAGAGTGTTTACTTTCGAAATTCTATAACATTATAGAAACAGTAGCGAATAATAGTTTATTGGTTTCGACCCTACTATTGTAAATAATAATAATAATAATGTTGTCAGAAATATAGTTGTCATCGGCGTTTAATTCTATTTTTTCGAATCTTAATATTGGATCTACGGAATTATCTACATCGAAAGTAATTTTTCTGTTTGTATGTATAATTACTTTAGAGGTATTAATGTCGGGAGTAATCCTGATAACTGCTTCGTTGTTTTTCTGAATTATTGCATTCATTATATAATTTGTAATATCGCAATATTATAGGCTCCGACTGGAAGTGAAACCGTATACTCGTAATTTCCCCCCATTTAAACGTATTGTTGGTGTTATCAATGTTTAGAATACTGTTATAAGTTTCAAAATTTGTTAATCCAATTTCGTAATCTACATCATCTTCCAAATATAAAGGAGGGTTAAAATTATAACTTAAAATGGAAGATTCTCAGCTAAGAGCGAAAGTAATAGACATACTGATACTTTAAAGGTTTATCAAGAAATGATTAAAAGATATTACATATATTGATTATATAAAAATGCAAGACATAATTGCCCACAAAGTACAGAGTTTGGTTTTTGAACTGTATTGTAATTGTATTTTGTATTATTTGAGCCACCGTCACTTAAAATATTTTATTAGTTCTTCTGGAGGTTTTAAATTCCCGTAACTATCAAAATAACTTATTTCATCCTTCCTTAGATATGCTGTCCAATGCGTTCCATATCCACTATTTCTATCTAGATTTACTACTCCACATTCATTTCGTTTAATACTTGTTGGTAGGTTGTCTCTCATGAACACCCCTCGGAAATATGGAATTTTCAATATTTTTACAATTTTTTCAATCAATGTTTGTTAAAGGTCTGTGAGGCAGCTTTATTGTTAGTTTTTTTTGGTATGGATTAATGTACAATCCAAAACCCTTTTTGTAGGTGCCTTGATAAGGTCCTTTTCCTTTAGTTGTTTGTTCCATCGCTTTGTCGTGTCTCTGTTGTTCCTCCAGTTGCAGACGAATCGTTTTTGCATCATTAACAGCCTTTGCAATACCTGCAGCCCCTCCCCCTACTGTCCCCTAGCACACTCTAAAGGTGTAGCAAAAATGGAAGGAAACCATCTGTCTTTGGTACTGGTATAACTCTTGTTTTAATACTTTTCCTTGAGCGATTCTTTCTTTTAAGTTTCAGTGTACCACCTTTCCTTTTAGAATTCCTACACTTCTTCAATCCCATATCTAATTTACTTTTCATCTTCATTATATTTGACACACCAAATGCAGCAATTTTCTCTCCAAACTTTGCATTCGACACTTTCAAACGATTAGAAGATACTGCTTCTAATTCTCTATCATCAATATTTTTTGTGCCCGTATCTTTGAATGTTGAGTATGCTATAACGTGATTTTTGCAGGCTTCATCCAAAGGGTTTATTCCAATGTCGCCTCTATTCTCTTTTTGTAGTTTAGTACCAAGACCACAATAGTTATAGCCTGGAATATGGAGCTCAATTGGAAGTTCGTTAATCAATGTGTTCAATAAACCACGACCTTTCTTGGTGGTCTTTCTACCAATATTAAATGAAGTGTTTTTACGATTTTTCATTTTATACTCTCAAATCAGAATGAGCTTCTCAAGTAATTCGTCAGTTTATTATAATCGATCCTAAATGAAGTTTGCCAAGCAGAGTTTCCTTACCTATTGCAAACTATGATGAAATTAGTTCCGAACCTGTTTTTCAAAAACAAGGAGTTTTATTTGGTGGACATTCAAAACGTGGATTAATTGTGGGAGCATCTGGTTGTGGGAAAACAAATGTAATGTTGAGTATGTTAGAGCATTCCAATGTATTACGTTTCGAGAAAATTTACTTATATTCAAAATCATTATATCAACCAAAGTATAATGATTACTTGCGAATTCTGATATGACCTTTGAAAGAAATAGGATATTTCAGTTTAAAGAAGGGGGAAGATGTCATACCTCTTGATCAAGTTCGAAATAATTCAAAAATAATATTTGATGATGTATCTTGTGATCAGAGTATAATAAAAAGCTACTTCTGTTTCGGTCGACATAAAAACACAGATTGTTTTTATTTATGTCAAACATATTCCTCAATAAGTAAACAATTAATTCGCGACAATGCAAATGTGAATGTTGATATGACATTTCAAGTCTTTAAGGAAATTTGTGCTTCGTGTTGGAAAGATAAATATGGGTTTGTAGTAATAGATAAAGACTTCCCTCTAAATTCCGGTAGATATCGAAAGGGTTTTGATACCTCCATCAATATATAAAAGAAACTTTAGTATTGAAGAGTATTAGTGCTAACAAAACCTTCAAAATGACATCTCGGTTAAAAGAACAGTTTTTAGCTTATTGAAAAGCTTTGAAGCAAAAATATCAAAATTTAAAGAGTGAAATAGTTAAATCACAGTTTCAGTTAGAGAAAAACTATCAGCCTATAATTCAACCTCTTAAACAACTAAAATTTCTTCTATACAAAAATCTAAAACCATTATGCCGAAAAAGAAAAACTTGAGGAACCAAAATCTGAAATTGCAACTACACCATTTTCAAAACACCTACGGAAATCTACAACTCCTCAAGGGACACAATCAAAACTTCCAGTCACACCCATACCCCAACCACAATTTCTGACAGACGAAGATATTTTTGAAACTGCCCCGGAAAGGGAAATAGATCTCACTGATCAATATTGGAAGATACATTACGCGACTTTCTGAATTATACTACACAGCCAATCATTTCAAAATTATTTAAAATCTTTTGAAGCTTCATTACCAAGAACATATGTTAAAGAAAACATTACGGATACTGAAGGATAATTGAGTCATCGTATTGGTGTTTATCACGACTTAGTAACCGATAAACTCACTATAGGGGATTCCGAAATAAACTTTCAAGGTCCTGATTTAATAATTAAGGGAATTCGGTATATAGGAACACCTGGGCTTTGTGAGTTGTTATTCAAGAAAAATCCTATCGGATATAAAAAAGTCAGATGCTAATCAGTATAATGATATTCTCAAACGAACCAATGCTTTGCACCGAGACAATGATCCTACAAAACTACTAAAGTTTGCTACTAGGGAAGTTAACGATAAATTCAAATTCGTGATCGAACCATATTTTAAGCCGAGACATAGAGCCAATCCCACAATGCGCACACGGAGTAATAAAAGAGATACGACTTGTAAAGGTCTAAAACTTCAAATGTTGGATTTAAATAATACACGTATAGAATATCAATATTTCGATGACTGTAATGAACTTGTTGATAGGACTGAAATTGTTAGTAGCTTCTCAATCTACTGGGAATACAAGTCATAATAATGAGATATCCTCCTTACTGGAAGAGCTCAGGGAAGGTAAAATTATAAAGTAGTGTGCAAGAAGGCTAAAGTATCATTTAGTGTGAATTGGTAATGCTGTTAACCATGCCTATTTACAAATTTGGAAGACATTTCCTTGTTAACCGTATGCAACCTTATTCCACATTATTGCTTTTAACTACAACTGCAGATCCTGCTAATACTCTATCTAGTCTATGTTTTATACAAATTCGGGGTGTGGTACAGAAAACATCAGCAAATGCTAGAACTTTTATATTTTATGTGTTAGATAATTGTACTATAACATACACGTTACCTATTTCAGGCATAATTGAAAGTATAAATTTACCTACGAATGTCACAATATTTTTAAACAATGATAATTATGATCCAGATAATAAAAACCTCAGTAAAGGAGATAATCTTTCATTTCCACTTCCTGCAGACCCTAATTCACTTTTTGTAGAAATTGTACTTCGCTGCACATTAGTAAAAAATGAGTAATATTAAAGAAGTAGTTAATGAATTACACAAGAGAAGATATTTTAAGAAAAGTAATAGTTAAAGGACTTAATGATCTTCTTCAAGGGGATCTTGTAGAAATGATTCCATATGCTAAAATAAACAAGTTATATAAATATATTTTATGGTTGTTATGAATGTATTTTCAAAGTTTGTTTGGTGTGAACCAGTTAAAACTAAATCCGCTAAAGATGTAACTAACGCAATGAAGAAAATTTTATCGCAACTGAACTCCGCACCAAAAAATTTCCAGACGGACATGGGAAAAGAATTTTACAATGAGGAATTTAATGGTTTAATACAAAAATGGAAAATTAATCATTACAGTACCTACTCAAATCTTAAAGCAAGTATTGTAGAAAGAGTAAATAGAACTTTAAAAAAATAGAACGTGGAAACAGTTTAGTTTGCAAGGAAATTATAAATGGTTAAATATTCCACCAGATATAGTGAAACAATACAATGATTCAAAAACAGAACCACCGGAATGAAACCCAAAAATATACAAGAATGATGAGAAATATTTACTAACATGTCTACAGCTATCTCAAAATAATCAATCCGCACAAACAAAAATCAGAGATGGTGATTACGTAAGAATAAGCAAATACTGGGAAGCGTTTTCCGAAGGATATACCCCGAACTGGTCAAACGAAATATTTAAAATTAGAAAAGCAAGGAAAGGCAATCCTACAACTTATTTTTGGAAAGATTATGAAGGTAGTGAAATTAAAGGAGGTTTTTACAAACAAGAACTTCAAAAAGTTAAATATTCTGATGTTTATCTCGTAAAAAAAGTATTCGGGAGGAAAAGAAACAAGATTCTTGTTAAATGGTTGGGACTTAGTAATAAACAAAATTCATGGATTAATAAAAATTAGACAGTTTAATTGTGAATATATAAATGTATACTCTTTTTTTGAAATAAAACAATGTTTACATAATATTTTGTTATTTATTATCATTTTCCTATACATATTATTTCTATGATTCACATCTAAAACAGGATTAATAATTAATTAATGCAAGTTGTGCAATTCGTATTTGAAAGCGTAGTCGATCAACAGCTAGGAATTCCCAATATTTTTTCCTTGATGACATATAGCAAAATTCCATGTAATGAGAACATGGGTTTGATTATATTCCTCTCTAAATGTTACTTTCTTCATAACAACACTTTGCTGCCACATTCTTCTTTGAAGAGTTGAGGATATTTGTAAATAAATTCCATAACCATACTAATATTCTCACTTTGGGTTTTCTTCCAGTTGAAGCAAATTTAAAGCATTGCTGATGATCACCATTCTTATTTTGTAGTCCATTTTGCAGAATTTTGAAATAATTTCCAAATTGCTGCCTTTTCAATATATCGATTCGGTATGATATCAGGGGCAAGAAATCCCACAGAGTATAAATTGTGTCATAAGCTAGACACACATACGAATTATCTTTTGAAATTATAACTACCTTACAATAAGGTAGTTGTTTAAACTCTAACAAAAACTTTCCAGCGTTTACACTCATGGCTGTTGTTGGTATACAAAATAATTATTAAATATGATTTGAAGGAAACAACTTCTCAGCGGGCAAATACTGCACCTGCATTGGATGACACCTTCAAATCATGATAGATTGATAGCCAATATCATTTGTCAATTCCTAACCAGACATAGACCGTTTCGAACTTATTTGTTCTCCTCAGTATGCCATAGGTTATGGAACAGACAAATAATAGTGGCCAACCTGCTAGTCATATACTAACTAAGGTAAATTGAGTAGCGGTGAGAGGTATGAAACTTCGTATGGTCTAAATGCTATTATCCAACCGACATCACAGAGACATCTATGATGTCGATAGGATAGTAGCATTTAGACCATACAAGAAGTTTCATACCTCTCACCACTACTCTATTTGCCTTAGTATATGACTAGCAGGTTGGCCACTATCATTTGTCTGTTCCATAACCTATGGCATACTGAAGAGAACAAATAAGTTCAAAATCGATCCATGTCTGGTTAGGAATTGACAAATGATATTGGCTATCGATCTATCATGATTTGAAGGTATAATCCAATGCAGGTCGGGGTATTTGCCCGCTAAGTAGTTGTTTCCTTCAAATCAACCTTAATAACAGTAGTTTAGTCCACCTGGGTTAGAGGTCGCCGCTCTCGGTACTTGCTTCGCAAGTCGCTATCCGCCACAGAGACATCTATGATGTCGGTCAGATAGCAGCATTTTGACCATACGAGAAGTTTCATACCTCTCACCACTATACAAATAATTGGTTATTATTCATTGATATGATAGAAAGTTTTTCCACTCACATTCATTGAAAACCACATGATCGTTTTTGTTTACAGATATTTGAATACACGGAGTAAATTCAAAATCATGAGAGAGATTCACTGCCACAAATTTAGACCACCATAGGTTTCTCCTTAGAGACATTATCGTTGCACAAATCGTATTTACTTTGACGCATTTGCGGTGTACGGTTTAAAGACGAGTGTGTGTTGGTTGGAACTCATTGAGTCGCTTTATATAATACCTGTTTAATGGTAGGAGAAATAAGAATCTTGTTAAACAGGTTTCTGAAGGTGAAATAACTTGTCTAGACAGGTCGAATGTGGTCAATGAACAGGTCAATAAACTCGATAACCGGGTATCATCGACATTGAAGTTGTTGACCTGTCATTACCCCCATTAATAACTTGACTAAACGGTGATGAACTCGTTGACCTTGAGGTCGTTGACCTGCACACTGCACACAAAGCTCCCTGCTCCGAGCCTTTCTCATTTACACACTACTTATGTTGTTTCCTACATTATAAACAAAGAATTACTTATATACATAGGTAGATAATTTCTCATGTCTTGTCTACCTAACTTTTTAAAAATTTTTTTGCAAAAATGCGTTTTTTTTTTTTTAATGGGGGCGGCATACTAAACATTCGCACGTAGACGAGTTAGGATCGGCTCTGCCGAGTCGGCAGTAAATAACGAAGTTTATGATATATTCTATCTCAGTAGCAAAAGAATACAACAGGTTAATTTCAGTTTGCATTTGCGGTTTACATAAATTTTGTATTTTTTCCGTATAAATTACTTAAAAGTTGTGTCGTCTAATCACAGTCAATATTAGAGTGAAATGAGATATTGTTGGTAATAGCCAATTATACATTTATGTAATTAATTACAAGAACTCACTCCCCGCATATAAAATAATCAAATTCATTATTGCATAAAAATCCTTTTAAAAACAATAGGTATTTTTAGTTGTTCTAACAATAAAAACTTGTTTGTAGAGACTAATAAGTGCAGTTACATTTTTTCAGTGCATACTTTATTTTTTTTCAATTAATAAAATGTGTATGAGACTAGTTTATGTTTAAACAAAACTTGTATTTGTTTTATCAAAAGTTTGTAAATAGATATAACTAAACCTTTTATTACAATAATTAATCTCTAATATGTGAAAAGCAAAATGAAAACAGCTTCATATAAACTATTTGCAAAGCGATTATATACCTATTAGTGCGGTATAGCAATATATCTAAGGTAACTTGGCTTGGCAACATAGTCTCACCATGCTATCAATGAAATTGTCACTGCGCTTAGGCACAGCGCACCGAAACAGACCTCTAAAATTTAAGTGGTTTTTATGAATGGAGGATTAGAAAAATTTATTGTATCGCCATCTTTTGATATATACTTCAGTTTAAAGAAATTAATGGTAGCGGTAACCACCTATACCGGGTGGCTACGAGTCAAAGTACGCCCCCCAATATTTTGGTTATTTTTGAATTTAAAAATTTGATTTTTGGTACACATAAATTAGACAATAATGGGCTACTTTTTGACTAACAGGAATGAAAATATCACTTCCGGTTGAACCGGAAATGACCAACTTTTTTTTCTTAAATGGAATGACTATATTTTTTTGATGGTTTCTCATTAAGCATAAATTTCTAAGTGCAAAAGTTTTTTCAGATTTTAAAAATTGCAAAAAATAAGTGAGATACGAACAATTTTTTAATTTTTTCAAAATGGCCGCGTCAGATGAATGCGATGTAAGAAAATTACTAAATAGGCTATGGAAATTATTAGTAAGGTTGTAGACTTGGCTGTAAAGAAGAAAATAGTTGTTTGAATTACTGATAGGTACCAGTATTTTTAGTTTTTTTTTTCAAAAAAACGGAATTTAATTTTCATTTTCATTTTCGTAGGGGTCCTATGGAAAATTTTTTAATGGAACTGTGCTATTTTTTTTTATTAATCAGAAATAATGATTCATAAACTATAATTTTTTCGCCATTAATCATTTCTTAACGATATCCTTCGTAATAATAAAAGTATTTTTAAAAGGTAAGGGCCAACAAATCATTTTAATAAGGTACCTATCTACATTTAAATCCAAAATTGCAGATAGCCATGAAAATGACAGACATTCGCAACAATTGAATTATTCTTGACTTACTAATTTTCTGAAGCAAGTGTAATAAATTTGTTATAAACAAGAAAATTAATATAAAATGGCTGAAAAATATTCAAGAGATGAAAAAGTTGACACGTTGATTATTTATGGAGAGACTCAACGTAATGCAACTAGAGCACAAACTCTGTATGGAGAGAGATATCCAGAAAGAAGACAACCTCGGAGAAACTATTTTGCCCGGTTGGAGCATCAATTTAGAACTGAACCTGATATAGAAATTGAAGAAAGATTTATTGTGGATGAAGAAATGGAAATTAATGTATTAGCTTTAGTGCATGTTGACCCAACCATTTCGGTAAGATAAATTGAACATGAATTACCAGTTTCCAAAGAATCAGTCAGGAAAATTTTAAAGAAACACGGCTATCGTTCTTATTGTAATGTATTTAAATACTGCTGCTTGCAATTATTTGTATATATTTTTTGTGAGCCATTTTTTGTATCCACCTCGATATCGAGGCATCATTTGGTATGTGTAGTTTAGTTAAGAATAAACGTTAGTTCAAGTAATTTGTCTTTCACTACTCTGAACATTACACTTATAAATATCAATTGCATCAATTTTTGTATGAGAATGATTATCAACGAAGAATAACCTTTTGTAATTGGTTACAGTTATGCCAATTAAGAAATGAGAATTTTATCAAAAACATGTTGTTCACTGATGAATCGAGATTTACAAACCTTGGGTTATTTAATCGAAACAACACTCGATATTGGGCAATTGAAAATCCTCACATTATGAGACAGGGGCGGTTTCAGGAGCGGTTTGGCTTCAATGTTCGGTTAGGCGTACTGGGCGACCATATCATAGGTACAATAATTTTTGACGGAACTCTAACTGGACCAAGATATCTAGAATTTCTCCAAAATATAATAGTTCTACAGATTAATCAAATTCCCAATACCAATATTGACGAGGTTTACTTCCAACAAGACGGGGCTGGACCACACAATGCTATTATCGTTAGGGTTTACTTAAATCAATTGCTTCCAGATCGTTGGATTGGGACCCATGGTCCAGTCAGATGGCCTGCAAGGTCGTCTGACTTAACCCCACTCGATTTTTTTATTTAGGCGCATTTGAAAAATAGAGTATATGACTGCTCCAACCACAAGGCAAGATCTGGAAGAAGAGTTCGACACGAAATTGCACAAATAACACCTCAACAATTACAGAATGTTAGACGTGCAACAATAAGTCTCACTACTCTGTGTATTAATCAAAACGGTGAACAGTTTGAACAATTTTTATACTGGTTTATTATAAGTTAGGTTTTAAATAGTTTTGTTATTCTATTTATTCATGGTTGTAACGTTTTGTTAAAATTATTTCTTGTTTAAAATGTGTTACCTTTTAAAAATACTTTTATTATTACGAAGGATATCGTTAAGAAATGATTAATGGCGAAAAAATGATAGTTTATGAATCATTACTTCTGATTAATAAAAAAAATAGCACAGTTCCATTAAAAAATTTTCCATAGGACCCCTATGGAAATTAAAATGAAAATTACATTGTTTTTTGAAAAAAAACCTAAAAATACTGGTACCTATCAGTAATTCAAACAACTATTTCCTTCTTTATAGACAAGTCTACAACCGCACTAATAATTTCCGTAGCCTACTTAGTAATTTTCTTACATCACATTCATCTGACGCAACCATTTTGAAAAAAATTAAAAAATTGCTCGTATCTCACTTATTTTTTTGGAATTTTTAAAATCTGAAAAAACAGTTGCACTTAGAAATTTATGCTTAATGAGAAACCAACAAAAAAATATTGTCATTCCATTTAAGAAAAAAAAGTTGATGTCACTTCGGATTCAACCCGAAAGTGATATTTTCATTCCTGTTAGTCTAAAAGTAGCCCATTATTGTCTAATTTATGTATAACAAAAACCAAATTTTTAAATTCAAAAACAACGAAAATATTGGGGGCGTACATTGACTCATGGCCATCAGGTATAACCTTTGGTTCTAGACATTTTACTTGAGTACAGGTAATTTTAGAGTACAATTTATATAAGCCATTTAAACATTTATCAAAGATATATATTTGTTTTGATTCCAAATTTATACTTTTACATTGTTCATAGTTTTGGCAGTTCATTGTTGTGACATTATAGGTTAGTCTTTTAAAACTTGTAGTCAAAAAGAACTATCTAGTGTAGGATTTTTTGCATGCACAGATTTTACTATTTTTTTTTTACACTTGTAGCTAATAAGGTGGCAATTGCAATATAATAATTTGAAGTTAAATGATAAAAATATATCAACAATTTTACAAACACGTATTACTGACTTCCTTCTTCTTTTGTTTTAAAAATAATTCTATATCAGAAAATAAAATAATAATTAATCATGAATTTCCTTAGTTGTTACACAAATATGACTGACACAAAATCTCAAAAAAAAATAAATAAATAAATAAATAATTTATATAAAATTGTTTTAAAGCATATTAAGTTTGTCCTCTTAATAAAGATTCGTCTTCTCTTACCGATATTCATATACAATAACTGGCATATATCACACATACACACATTCATATCTGGCATATATCAAACAGAACAGATTTATAACACATTTCACACTTATGGCGTGATGTGCTACTATAAGTACACGAGAGGTTTTTGTTTGCGGTACGTTATGTTGCATGCACACACATGAGTGGTGCGTGTATGTATAGCTTCGCTGTTTTTAAATGACCGAAAGGGACCGATATCCATGTCTGCTTTCAGTGACTGGGCAAGCTTATAATTGAAACGGGTTAGCTCAAAGAGTATTAAAGTGATATACCATTTTAATAACACCGACGTAGTTTTCCACGAAACACCAAAACATCATATACTGCACTCGACGCGCGTTTCGCCAACCAAGTTGGTATCAGCTGGAGATGATTAAAACTAAAGTTATGCTAACAATCCACCCTATTCATACCTAAATTAGTTCGAAAATTTACCTATTGCACCACCTAGTTTCTCTGTGATTAATTCCAACGATTTCATTAACAAAGTGAAAAATATTCAGTTGCAAGAAAGTGAAATTTTGATCTCCTTTGATGTTTGTTCATTGTTTCCAAGTGTTCCGATACCACAGACCTTGGACTACCTTAAGGATTTACTTTCGAATTAAACAATCTCAGTCAAGATGTAGTCAAAGAATATCTTCAACTCACTAAACTCTGCATGAAACAAAATTGTTTTTGATTCAACGATAATTTCCTCGAACAACATGAAGGAACAGCAATGGGTAACTCTTTGTCACCATTCATTGCCAGTCTCTTCATAAACAGATTTGAGACGGAAGCAAAAGAAGAATTCGAGTATTTCCACAGAGTTTGGCTTAGGTATGTGGATGATATTTTTGCAGTGTTCGATACAAAAGTCGCTGATATTGATAACTTTGTATCTAAATTAAAGTCGTTTCGCGTCAGTTAAATTCACATATGAAATTAAAAACTTTGGACAACTACCATTTTTAGATGTATTAATAATTAGAAATAATGAAAATAAGTTAGAATTTGACATGTACAGAAAAGATACCAGGACTCTAAGATATATTCCTAAGGACTCTCACCATTGTGCTCAACACAAAATGGCGAGTTTTAATTTTCTAGTCCATTGTCTATTAAGCTTCCCCCTCAATAACAAGAGGGAAAAGAAAAGCATTGATTAAGGATATAGCTGGAGTAATGGGTATTCTGTAAGTTTAATTGATACAATAATTAGGAAACGAAAGTTTAAAGAGTCGCTTCGAAATTCCTCGACCTTTCAGAATGAAAGAAAATCCGAAATTTGTATTGATTCCATTCGATCCTTGATTCACCCGTGGTATTGGTAAGATTTTTAAAGATGTAGGTATGACAGTGATTCATTCATCGGGAAACAAACTACAACATCTTTTAGGCAATCCATGACAAAATTGAAACAAACGAAAAGTCGGGGATTTATGAAATTAGCTGTAAGGATTGTAATTAAAAATATGTTGGACATACTAGACTATCAATTCAAACTAGATTCAAAGAGCATATGACCCATCTCAAATATGGTAGAACAGATGTCTAGTGTTGCCCAACATGCGTTTGAGAACAACCATAAAATAGATTTTAAAAATTTAAGATTAACTAGGAATGTAACAAATACTAGACAGCTGGATGCATTTGAAAGCTTGGAAATCATAAAGTGTAAAAATAGTATGAATAGTGACAGAGGACCTATCCCAAATAGTTCCCTTTATTGGTTAGTGGGTCACGGTTCACCGAACTGTAACAATAGTTTAGGTATAAACAGGGTAGATTGTTAGCACAAGTTTGTTAATCATCTCCAGAAGATGCCAACTTGGTTGGCGAAACGAGCGTCAAGTGCAGTAT
This sequence comes from Rhamnusium bicolor, assembly GCA_029963845.1. Lineage (NCBI taxonomy): Eukaryota > Metazoa > Arthropoda > Insecta > Coleoptera > Cerambycidae > Rhamnusium > Rhamnusium bicolor. Next base: position 17,785 of record JANEYF010002377.1, on the reverse strand, counting down.
ATGGTGTTTTGGTGTTTCGTGGAAAACTATGTCAGTGTTATCTTCACATCGAAGGTTCCAACCCACTTCAGGACTACAATTTTAATAGCAATGAGCTATCCTGCTCCAATAATAAGCTTAGTACCACATCACCACAAATAATACTTGGATATTAGCGCCCTCCGGTCAATTAAAAGCAAAGAAGCTGAACATGCGTGTGTGGTGTGTGTGTGTGTATGTTTTGTACATGTTTGAGAGTTTGTGCAGGCATGTGTGTGTGTGTGTATGCATGTATGTGAAGTGTGG
>JANEYF010002377.1:0-12500 GCA_029963845.1 Rhamnusium bicolor | reverse complement strand
AAAGTAGCGATTCCTTAGGCAGCGGTTTTTTATTTTGTGTTTTTACGAAAGTTACATGTTGAACTTTTAAGAAAATCTAGACATTTGTTTGACTAGTACTTTTGCCCATTAAACCTGCATTAAATTTACAATAAGTTATATACATAGCTATTTAAACTTTTACATTAGAGAATTAATTTTTCTACAAATTTATTTACATTTTTTGGGGAACGGCGGTGGTGCTAAAAAATAACCTAATGCCATTAGAACCTAATGCCCATAGAAGGGCGTGTCCCACTTCAAATATTAAAAAAATAACTGAGACGCGAATAGCGCCAAGATAAGTTAAAAAATTACATCACTCAGATTCGTGATCGCGACCTGAAAAACCCTTATAGAAATTTTTGCTAAAAATTTCCCCCTTAGGACATTTTCGAGGGTTATAGGGGGTCCAATAGAGAAAAATTTTTAAAGGCAAAAATCGTCTTTTTCCAAATTCGGTTTCAGCGCATCATGGGAAAAGTTGGTCTGATCTCTAGGACGATTTTTTTTTTTGTATGCCTGTGATCTACGCTCATCGTGTAACGAAATTTTTTTTATACCAAATTGAAGGTAAATTTGTTCCCTACCATAAAATTTGGTTGTCTGCGTAAAAGCTGCCGCAACTGATGGTTGCCAGCATTTGAATGACCCACTCTGACCTGTGCGAGTGTGGAGCAAAGGAGCAAGGGACGCGTGCAATAGACAAGGACACAGCGTGGCAGGTACCACCGATTTTGTAGGGTAAACGGATTTATTATAATTTTTTTTTTTTAAAGAAATAATTCGTGGGATTTAAAATATAATTAAAAATTTCATTTAAATACAATAAATAAACAGGAATGTTACCATGTGTTTCAAAGAGAATAATCACAGCAATTTCCTAGAATTTCTTTATTTACAGTACGACCGATATTGGGGTAAACGGATTTATTATAATTTTTTTTGTTTAAATAAATAATTCGTGGGATTAAAAATATAAATAAAAATTTCATTTAAATACAATAAATAAACAGGAATGTTACCATGTGTTTCAAAGAGAATAATCACAGCAATTTCCTAGAATTTCTTTATTTACAGTACATCATTAAGTACATTATGTACATACACACATTTTTACAATTATAAAAAGCATAAACGAATAGAAGTTGCCTAACAAAAGTTGTCACAAATTCCTTTCATAAAAAAATGCCCCTGCTCATTCGACTGTTATCAGAACCTTAACATCAAAATCCAAATCATCAAAGTTATCATCCGCATTTCCAGAATTTTCGTTGATCGACACGCGCAATACATCCTCGACTTGCAATGACCTTGAATCCCCAATTAACCACGTTGGTTTCAAAAAAAGCCATCCAAAAACCTAGAAATTTTTGCACGTAGATTGACACAACCGGATCTGTAGCATTTTGCCACATCGACTTTACAAAAATCAGTTGCAGTTTCTACTTCAACGATTTCCAGACGGATTGGGATCTGACTGGAATCGAACGTCAGTTTTTTTAGAGTTGTTCATTGCTTTTCGTCGTCGCCTACGTTTTGTAGAATATTTTGCCGTCTAGCGGCATTTACGGTTTTACATTTTTGAAGCCATGCATAAGGTCAACTCCTGAACATCAATTCTTTTTACCCACATCATCGTCAAAAACGTTGGTCAATCACGAAAAATCTTCTGAACAGTATGATTCTTGAAAAAGAATTTTTAAGGACCTGAACTTTTCCTTGTTGTAAGAACGCGGCTGTATAATTGCAGCCCGTGATGTCAGTGAAATACGACATTATTCATAACAGTCAAGCAATTTTGACGATAATTTCGTAGAATGCAATTTTGATTGCTAGAATGTAGCCGTAATTTTGTACTACTTCGTCTGCAGCTGAATACCTGTATTTGAATTGCATTTCTCCAAAGTTTCATCTCTGATATTCTAGAACTTCTTCTTCAGTCTGTACAGAAAACTTTTTCTTTTTTGTCAAAAATCGTAGTCTATTTTATTAGCAAAAGTTAACTAAAGTTGTTTACGTCTTGTATCATCGTTGTTCATGAACTAGTGTCCCTTGCACGGAGTAAGAGCGTGCGTCCCCCACTTGTTCCCCACTCACAGAATGAGACTGGCGTGAGTACCTTTAACTACGATTTGAACGAAACAACTCTCATGGTGGCCAGATGCGAAAAGGTTCTTTTTCATTATACACAGGCCTACAGAAAAAAAGGTTCTGTCCTAGAGATCAGACCCAACTTTTTCCATGTATTTTGACACGCTGAAACCGAATTTGGAAAAAAAATTTTTATGCGTCAATTTTTCTCTACGATCCCCTATAACCCTTTATAATCTCCCTAGGAGGACATTTTTTGTAAACATTTCTATAAGGGTTTTTTGGGTCGCTGATTACGAATTTGAAGTCAAAAAATGAATTTTGACATAATGACAGCTGTCAACATGCTGCAAAATTTTATGAAAAATGTAAAAAAATCAATATTTGGAGCAATATTATTAAGTTTTTTGGGCTGTTGATCACGAATCAGAAGTCAAAAATGAATTTTGACATGACAGCTGTAAAACAAGGTGTTAAATTTCATGCGTCTCTTGCACGGAGTAAGAGCGTGCGTCCCTTCTCCCTTGTTCCCCACTCGCACAGGTGAGACTGGTGTGAGTATTAAATATGATTTGAACGAAACAACTACTCAGCGGACAAATACCCCAACCTGCATTGGATTATACCTTCAAATCTGATAGATCGCTAATAGCCAATATCATTTGTCAATTCCTAACCAGACATAGACCGGTTGCGAACTTATTAATTCTCCTCAGTATGCCATAGGTCATGGAACACAAATGATAGTGGCCAACCTTATATACTGACTAAGGTAAATTGAGTAGTGGTGAGAGGTATGTGAAACTTCTCATATGGTCCAAATGCTACTATCCGACCGACATCATAGATGCCTCTGTGGCGAATAGCGGCTTGCAAAGCAAGTACCGAGAGCGACTATCAGTTGCAGCAGCTTTTACGCACGTATTTTTTTCAAGTTCTTTAAATCATTTTTTTTTAGATGGCACTTAATTTACATTGCAAACAAATGAAAGAATTTTATATATATATATATATATATATATATATATATATATATATATATATATATATATATATATATATATATATATATTGACCGTCGTATGTCACAATGTTTAAACGTAGGTCATTTTACATCAGCAAGTATGTCAATTTCGAAAAAAACCTTATTTAGTTATTTAAGTAAATTATTTTAACGTACAATGCAGATAATGTAGATTTAGTCTGAATAACTTTCCTACTGACATTTTACTGTTTTACAGAAAATGTACTTTACTTAACAAGAAAGTAGTTTTTGATTAACTGCCATGACCTACATAAATAAAAATAAAACAAAAGTACACCAAAATTACTTTTCAGATAAGCAGGGATGAATCATCAAATCACAAAAAAAATTCTAAAATTTGTGGTCCATTTCATCTATTGCGAACTCAATCGGGTACACACTGTATATGTATATTTTTCAGCTTCACTATTTATTATTTTGTTTTGTGTTTTCATTCTTTGTTACGATATAGTTTTTTTTTAAGATTACTGTTCTATTTTGTGTAGTACTTATTATAATTTTTTATTTATATTCTTAACTCTGTTTTAGAAATTAACAGTGTTTTTGTTGCATTTTATTCAGTTTAAAACTTTTTTTCAATTTATGGCAATTTTTAGTTATTTCATAGATTTTCATGAGGTATGCCACGTTCTTCCTGTATTTTCGATGGTCCTGGTAATTTAAACATATATTAAGAGGAAAAATTATTTAGTTAGAGCTTGAGATTTTGCCAGGGTATTTAATGGGGTGGCATTTAGAAGTAAACTAAAGTAAATGTATACACAAAAAAAGATAATAATAACAACATTAACAATAGTTGGTTGAACTTACCTACCTATTAGTAAAGATAATATTACTTGATGAATAAGATATTGATTTTATTAACTAGCGCGTGCCCATGTTATGTCAATAACAGTGGTAAAATATTTATATCCCTAAATATAAGAAACTACCGACGGATGCTATTCAATACAACACACTTATATTAGAAGATATCTAATATTAATATAATTTAATTCTATTTTATTACTTTTTTTTTCTATTTTCATGAAAAATTTTATTTATTTTAATGAAGAATTTTAGAAAAATATGTTTTGATAAAATTCAACTGTAACAGGTAATAATTATTTTAATCAATGTTTACTTTGATACATATATTTATTTGAAGTGATTTGCCTTATTTATTCACCTACTTCCTATATGCGACGCCTCTGGCAGAAAAAATTAGATCGCAGCAGCTCGTAAGCAAGTCTACGACTTGTCTGCCAATCAAAACCAGCGAATAGCCGCCGTTTAATACCCTACCTTAATTTTAAGATATTGGATCCGCTACTTACTAGTAAACAGTGTGATTTTATAATACAAACTGACTGCGGCTATGCTGAATAGTGTACGGATTTATCTATTCATAAATACCTTTCTCAAGGTAAAAACTACTACTGCCGCTATCTTTAGCCATGTCATGACGCACTTAAATAGAAAACTAAAAATTGAATTAAAACAAATATTGATTTTGAAATTTCCCTTATGTGGTATCGATGGATTCACAAAATTATGCAGAACTCAAAAATGCAATAATGTTCCATTTGAAAATCAAAAGTTACTGTCACTTCCGGTGAAACTTGAAGTGGAAAAAATCATCGTTTATCATTAAAACTAAAAGAAAAAAGAGCGGTATACCATGATCCTGTTGCACCTCGTAGAGCAGTTTCCAATTCCCATGAACATGTACCCTTATATTCTTATTTCTTACCAGCAAGTTATTTCTTTTCGCTGCGATATTACATTTAAATTTGTAAATAAAGTTTTATGTCAATATTTACCTTATATGTCTGATTATGTGAATTAACATATATTTTATAAAACTATTCTTAATGCATCTATTATTATTTATCACTATTTTTACAATAATGTACCTGGCAGGTGGTCTTCCAGCCTCTGCAGCTTCAGTATCTTCAATGGCAAGATCAACCTCCTCATCACTGACATTTGACCAAAATTCTATACCCTGTAAGGCAACTGCATCATTTTCAGACTTCATAGCTTCTAGAGTAATTGGAAAGAGAGCAGGTGCCATGTATGGTTCCATGTGTTGATAGTATAAAGACATAATTTTAACCAAACATTGTAAGGCTGCAACTTTTATTTGAGTATCGGGAGATTGTGTAGCTTCACACACAACTTCCATGATATAATTTCTTTCTGTAGGTTGATCAAAATTTGCTTTAGTAAATTCCAATGAATTTAATAGGGCCTGTGTGGCAGCTAACCGTACATGGTTACTGGGTTCAGTTGCTCGCATACCATGAACTATAGCAGTCAAAATATCATTAGATTGAGATACTAGTACATCAGAATCTATTTCTTGGCAGATATAACCAATAGCTTCTAAAGTGGCTTCTTTCTGCATCTCTGTAGAGTTTGCCTGACACACATTGCTTACAAGAGTAGCTATAAGATCTGGCCATTGTCTTTGGGGTAATTCAGTTACTGCAATATAGGCTACACATTGTGCTGCTGAAGACGGTCTATTAGTTTCAGTGCCTAAGGCTCCAACAACCTAAAAGTTACATTATAGTTAATCGTTCAACAGTCATTTAATATACTTACATTTTTCTTTATATAGCCTCGAATCTCTTCTGGAAAAGCTAACCAGCGATGTTGATAGGAAGCTTTAATTGTTGGATCTTTGGATGTAAGTTGATTTTTAAGTTGCAAACCAGCTGCCATTCTTGCAACGGGACTATTCCCTCCATGTCGTAAGATATCTGATAAGGTTTTTATAAATTCAAGCAAATTTGTAGCTGCGGCTTGCTCCAAAAAAGATGACGCTTGTTCTAATTCATTCTTATCTGTAAAACAGTTATGAATTTACTAGAACGCATAGAACACAACAGAATAATGAAAAATAGTAGGTCAAGACGATTAACAATAAAGCTTTATTACACCATGTGTCCGATGGAGTACCCAATATTTGTAAACTTGTTTTTCAATTTCAAAAAATATATATACATATTCCTTATAAAAGGATTTATTTATTCTAAGACTTCACTAACTGCAGTTAAACATGCGAATCACTTTACAATAAAGGATATTTTAAAAATATAAAACAGTTTTGGAAGAAAACTACCTATATTTTTCTTTTTGGAGAAAAATGCTATTAAAAAAAAATGTTGTTCATAATCATAAAACAAGCTTCGAGGCTTTCTGCCACTAGAACTTGAGAAAGACTTCTAAAAATACAATAGTTATAGTTTCAAATCCATTCGTCGATCTGAAATCTATATTTCAAGCCCATTTTTAAAGCATGGCTTCCGATTTCAATGCACTCGGAAAATGATGTTTTTAGCTTGAATTGTTTTTATAATTTAAAAGAAGCTTCAAATTTTATTTCATTCCAAGCTTTTGCTAAAGCTTATCAGATTGTTTGATTTTAAATGAAAAATATTGATTTCAAATCAAATTTATGGATTTGAACAGCCTTCTGTAATAAAGGTTCATTCAAATCACTGCTCGTGAATTTTTTTGGATATTATGAATCATAAATTCAAATGTTTTCTACTTTCTCTTAAAATTTAATACTTTGCCAGCGCCGTTAAATAGTTCTAGCATGTCAGACGGCATCGGGAGCCGTGTAGGAAGGTGGCCATTATTTCTTATTGGTTTATTTAAATGTGGGAACCATTGGCACTGAACCAATCAAGGATTATTGCTTACTGAACACTAGTTGAGTAGGCTGAATACGTCTATTAGTGTAATTTTTCTGTTATGATAGAATAACAGATATGCTCATGTTGTTTAATAACGTACATTAGCAAATATTTATAGGTTAATGAAATTTAAAAAAGTGAATAATTTGTTTAAATTCAATTTTAAACATAAATTTAGTTTGGCGATGGTCCGCCATATACTTACTTTTTTTTTATATGACTGCTTTGAAAATTGTTTAAAAACGCACTACTACCCTTAAAAATTATTGATTTTATATAGCGCGTGATAAGTTCTTAACGCACGCTACCGCGTGTGATAATTTTTCACACGTTCCTTATATGCTTGTCTATAAACAATATATACACCGTGAATCATTTTTTACTTAATTTTTTATATACTATATTATTAATTACTACTATTACCTAAAAAAATTATTGATTTCACATACCGTGTGTTAAATTCTTAACGCACGCTACCAGCGTATGAAAAATTTTCACACGTTCTTATATGTTTGTCTATAAACAAATATACACCGTGATTAACTTTTTATTTTATTTTAATATATTAATTATGTACTCCATTTGATAATTCAACTTGAGGCATTAATTTGTCAAGAAGTACTCACAGGGAGAGGAAACTGAACCAAAGTCCAGGACCATAGATACTACTGTCTCATTGTTGACAGAAGGACATAGACGTAGACAAATAAAAGCAAAAGTATAAAGTGAATAATGAAATACATACCACTTGATACAATGTATTATACAGAATGACTGAGGTCTGCCATCGCATTAGCACATATGATCACAACTAATATTTGTTCTGCATCCGTGCATCCTGTTAAATTTGAGCGATTTGGTCTGTACATATATCTATACAAGGAAAATGAACGTTCCACATATACCGAGGTTAATAGCGCAAATTCTAAATAGTTCACATGGGGCAGGCAGTAATGATCGAGACACGATAATAGATTACGACTTCTAAAAATTAGTAGTACTAATATTAGTAGGTAAGAAAATTAGTTGTACACAATTTATTGCACGATGAATGCGGCGGCGCTCTATGAGGTATTGAGTAGTAAAAACTGGCTAAAATTCAGATTTGTGAAACTGATTTTAAGCTGACCACAAATACTAAACGAGATCGTTTAATAGATATACCATCATACCCTGACCTGTGATCTGCACAGACGCACCAGAATAGGTCGTTACAACAGTCGGCATTTAGTTACTGTTGTAGACGCTTTTTCGTAAAGATTATTAAGTGTTTCAGTTTTAGTGAGTAAACGCACTTATACCTACTTCTTTGACATGGATTCTATTCTCGAAGTTATGCACAATCGATAGATATATTTATGCAGTTTTGCAATTATTATTCATTATGTGTAGATACTTCTAAAAGCTATCTAAATTCTTAAAATCTTATGATTTTTCAAAACGCGAAGGATTTAGTACTGCTTCCAAACTTTTCCAAGTTATGTTATTTACACTACATAGAAGAATATGTCCTGTGCAAAGTATATCGCAAGTTTTTATAATTCTTACTCTATCGTGCTTACACATTTTTGAAATTAGTAAAAAAGAATTTAACCAATTTTAATTCTTTAAATGCGCATCACAATATTAAAATAACTGAGCAAAATTCTAAAACTTTAGATTGGTGCAGAATTCGACTTCTCAATTAACGAAAAAAATGTCTTTGATGAAATAGGGAGTTTTTAGGTGGTGGAAATTGAAATAACGGAGTAAAATTCTAAAACCTCGGAATCGTAAAGAATCGACCTCCGAATTAATGAAAAAATTGTGAAAACATTAAATCATAGGGGATGAAAAAAAATCTACAACTTTCAATACGAAATACGATGTCGTACGGGGTATTTGAGCAGACAATCTGATCAAAATTATTTTATTGATTTTTTTGTCTTTTTTTATTTCCTAATAAGTAAGTAAATATGAACAATTATAAGAGGAATTTATAATATTTATAAAAAATTAAAGGAAAACTGCCGAAGATTTGGTGGTAGTACAGGCACTACACCTCTATTTAAATTTAAGCAAAGAAATAAACGCTCGTATTAAAGAAATATCAGTTTATTCAATAATACCAATCAGTATAAATAAAATAGTACAGATAATTTTAAGAGTCATTTCACTCTTCTTGGGAGTTTTCATCTCTTGTCGCTGTTTGACGTAATCGGAGCATGTCTAGCGTGTCTTTTGAAAAAGGTCTCGACTCATTTTTATTCAATGGTCTGGAAGACGACGAAAGTAGGTCGAAAGTTAACAAAAATCTATTAAACACTGCAATATGGACATATCATATTGCAATGTTTTCCTGAAAATTTTCGGGCGTAATTGGTTCTATACAGACGGAAATGTTTATTCCTGGCTTTTGCCACCTCGTTTGATAGTTGTCCGATAGATAAAAGTGCATGGGAAATTATTCCTCCATGCATTAATATTTTATGTATAGTTGGCGACATTGGATGCCAGGAATGTAGCCTTACATATAATTTTGCAGTACTGACACAATAACTGTTGAACTTTGCCACGTTTATTTCATGTCCACTTGAGAGGGCTTCCAAAATAATTTTAAATCTATGTATTAACCCTTCGTCAATACCTGTGATGCTAAACGCCACCGCGGGATCTTGGGAAAAAACCTTCTCGAAGTATTCCCGTCATTGGTATTTCCATAATCTGCACCAACAGGCTTAATTGATTTCGAAATTTATCTTGAATTTCCTTTTTAGTTGACGCAACTAACTCTTTTTCGCTTTTGGTTTGTGCTCCCCACTTCCTAATTGGCAATTTATTTGACAAATGCAGTAGTTCTTCAAAAAATCTAATCCATGCATGTAGTATCGACAAACCAAATTTACGAGATTCTGGTTTTATAATGTCTTCCTTTTCTGATATTACTGAATTGAAATTCTTTGAAGTTTTGCCACATATATAATACTGCATTGTAGATGTAGTGCCAGTCGTTGCATTGCAAACTTTACTGTCAACCATAGTCAGTAATAATCTATCTTCTACGAAAAGGATTTCATCAGAATTAGTTGTATTTTTCAGTGGCTTCATTTGATTTTTCACATGTTGTATTTCTTCATTGATGATATTGACAGTCTCGTGTATGACCTGTATTCTAATTGGCCTACAGAATCTTGGTGATGATGGCACAGGATTTTGCCAGACTATTTTTGTTCGTTATCTTTCACAATCAGTTGCAGAGGTAGAAAAGAACTTTGAAATATATTGGCGTTACTATCAGAAGTATTCTCAAACCTTTGTTTATATGGAACTTGTTGAGATCTGTCACAACCCCACTTTGATATTAAATGAAGTTGCTTAGTTCTTCTTTAGTCAATGTCTGCAGAACGTTCTTTAAATATTCTGCAAGTCGTAAAGCTGTATGATCAAGTAAGACTTGAAGTCTGACTTCGGCACAACTCTGTGTCACTTGGTAAGCTTTTCTTTTGGGATAACACTCTGGTTAGGCCTTTTGCAATAACGAATAACAAGGATATGTTAACTTAGCACCTGACCTTACTATTTCATATTGCCTTCTCGTTAATCCAGCTTCTATAAAAATAGAAAATGCTTCTTTAGGAGTAAGTTGTTGTGGTTTCTTTTGTGCTATAGTAAATGCTTTTCTGTATTTTGTTGCGCCTTGGACTTGAAGTGATGTCTTTAGAATCTGTGAAGCATCCAGCTTTCCCTCTGCTTTAAGATTCATTTATGTAGCAAAAGTCAATTGTTTAGTTGGTATTTTTTCCTCAGATCTTGTCTTTTAGTGCGAGCACTTGAATTGTCGAATGACTTTAGATGACGAGCAGCAGCGGCAGCACGTGAATCTCCAGACAGAACTTTAGGAAAGGTAATTCTGCCATCAAGCTATTTCTTGTAATTCTTCAGGAATGAATCTTCTTTTTTGTGTACCGACATCCACTTTTTTTCTAAATTATGACTTAAAATGCGACAATTTGTGCTTAAATGAATCTTCTTTTTTGTGTACCGACATCCACTTTTTTTTTAAATTGTGACTTAAAATGCGACAATTTTTGCTTAAAGTCACTTAGGTCGGGTTCTTAATAATGTAATGTATTAAAAAGCTTTTCTTCCAAGTATATTAATCTCTTGTTAAATTCTTTTTGAGGGCATTGCTTCATATGGTTGTACAAATACCGTCTTGTCATAATCCTGACAGAACTGCCCGAAGCTGAAAAAAATATATACGAGTTAAAACGATTAAGATAAATAATTTTTTGCTGAATTTCGACGCGTTGTATTAAAAAACCTCATAAAAATTAGTCTGCTGGATTCCGCAGCAAAAACTTACGATATACTTTCTATAGGACATATTCTTCTATTTAGTGTAAAAACCATAACTTGGAAAAGTTTGGAAGCAGAATTAAATCCTTATCGTTTCAAAAAATCATAATAGGATTTTATGAATTTATATAGAACTTTTAGAAGTATCTACACATAATGAATAATTGCAAAACTATGCATAAACATATCTATAGATTATACATAACTTCGAGAATAGAATACATGTCAAAGAAGTTTAACTGCGTTTACCCACTAAAACCGAAACACTTAATAATGTTTACGAAAAAGCGTCTACAACAATAACTAAATGCCGACTGCTGTATATATATCCAGGGTGGGGCAATAGTGCGTCGGACCTCGATATCTCGAGTTCTACGATAGCTAGAAATTTTTTAAAAAATTGTAAGTAAACTAGATAAAAAAAGTCTATAACTGGAAATTATTTTCGAACATACAAGGCGAGCCAAGACGAAATTACAGGACCAAGTGCCTTTTTTTTTAAATGGAATGCTATGTATATCAGTACATTTTTTGAAGCCTCTTTCTAGGCTCTATTCATTCCTATATTATTATTGGCTATCTCCCAACCACTTTGATGTAATGAATTTTTTTGTTGAAATAATGCCATCTGCAGATGGATATTAAAAAAAATCACCAGTCAGAATTATGGGTTTTAAGAAAAACTTATGTTGTGAATACCAGTTACGAGACATCTAATTAATATTTTTTGAATCATTTTCATTTCCTAAAAATGTACAGGGTGGCCAAACTTAGTATTCAATTAAGAACTTTTTAAATTGAATTTTCTCAATTTTTTTCAAATGGAACACCCTGTATATTTTTCAACGATGTGATGTAAAAATGAAAAACGAAAATTTTTTGTAAGTACTTCCCTATTGCTAATTGCAACCATTTTAGTTTTATAAATAAATAAGTGTTTATTTTTCAATTAAGAACTTTTTAAATTGAACTTTCTCAATTTTTTCAAATGAAACACCCCGTATATTTTTCGACGATGTGATGTAGAAATGAAAAGCGAATATTTTTTGTAAGTACTTCCCTATGGCTAATTGCAACCATTTTCGTTTTATAAATAAATAAGTGTCAAATTCAAGAATAAACTTAAAAAAAGAGGTTCCCTCAAATAATTCATTAGAAAAATTTATAATAGGTGTTCGACGTGTTGCCCATTTTGATTGACACACGTCTTTATGCAATTTTGAAATGAGGCCATTTAGTGGGACCATTTCCATTGAAATAAGTAAATAGTATTTAACCAGTCCTTTACTGTAATGTTTTCTTGTACATTTTTTTGC